>CM053028.1:236038000-236255500 GCA_028564925.1 Lithobates sylvaticus | reverse complement strand
ATATGATGGCACTTTCATTCATGCTCACGGCATATAGTGTATGGCCAGCATTAGGGAGAAGAGCAACTGATTATTTTTTTTTGTTAATGATCTACCTTTCTGACTGTGGGCCTAATAAACCAAAGTGCTAAATATTTTTTTTAAAGTTGTACAAAATGTGTAACCCTCACCTTTTTATTATTTAACCACTTTCTGCCTGCACTATAGTCGATTATATGGCTACAGACCGGCTTTCCATTTCTGGGAGGGTGTCCCTGAACATCCTTTCACATGCTCCCTGGGGCTGCTTTGGTAGTGCTCTGTGACCGCTATGTGCCTTGGACACAGTAGTTCACAGATCAAGGTAAAGGGCCAATCACAGAAGCTCTTTACTGTGTGATAAGTTGTGTCCAATTACAGACTCCTTTTTCGGTTATCAGCTCTCCTGCCCTCACACACGGACTGTGTGAGGGCAGGAGAGCTGGATCTTTGAGGGGCACAGTGAGTAAAGTATTTTACACTGCTACACAGTGCCCTGATTATCAGTTCAGCCCCATCAGTGCAACTTACTAGTGCCTCCTTATCATTGCAGCCTCATTACTGCACCCTCATCAGCGCACAGAAAAATTACTTGTTTGCAAAATTTTATTTTTTTTACTTTCGTTAATTTTTGCTAAATAAAAAAAAAAAAACAGCGGTGATTAAATATCACCAAAATAAAGCTCTGTCTGTTTAAAAAATATGATAAAAATGTATTTTGAGTACAGTGTTGCATGACTGAGTAATTGTCTTTTAAAATGCGACTGCACTGAAATCTGAAAATTGGCCTGGGCAGGAAGTGGGTGAAGTGTCTGGTATTTGAAGTGGTAAAACAACTATTTGAGCTCTTTGACAAGGATGGCCGAGGAGTACAAAAAACAGGTGGCTACCCACCTAAATTCTAACAATACAGCCTGAGAAGGCTGTACACATGCTATGGTCGTGATGCTTTGTTTCTCTGCTGCAGCATTTTTAACACGCCTGCAGAGTTGCACCACCTGTCAATCTCGCCCATTGAGAGCAATGGTGCCGCACTGCAACTGCAAGTTTTTCAGGTAGACCCGATGAGACCCTCTTTTATCCCCTATGGATGTGTCCATTTATGCCCACCGACATCCCATCCAATCCACTAAAAACAGACGGATGGAGATGAAACAGACAGGCCATACGTTTGCATCCAACCGCCCTTAGACGAGTGGACATGAACCAGCTATCCGCCTGCTCAGCGGGGATCAGTGAACAGATTCCCCTGCTGAGCTGGCAGTCTGCCCCGTGTAGAAGGGACCTTTTAATGTTCAGATATGTTAAAAAAGTCAGCAGTTTCCAATTTGGAAGGATAATCATTACATACAATGCAGCTTTTTATTGAGCTGTAGTTGCAGTGATGTGCAACTTCAGTATATTTTGTTGAAGCAGTCTGTCAGCAAGGGTTTTATGGCGCTTGACTACATTTAGCAGAATGCTAAATATGCTCATTACAGAGCAGGGGTTTCTTCTTGAGTTTTACGCCTCCATTCGCTGTAGACTGCGATTTTGTTTTTGGGATTCTGCTTTATCATGCCTGTGAGAAGGTTTTCTAATATTTTAATTAGCCATTAGTATAATGTTTACATGATTATAGTTGTTAACCCCTGTACCCAGCCTGGATAATTTTTTGATGCTAAAGGTACAAGTTTTATTTCCTAAAAATAACAAACCTGTTATATTTACCTCTCCTCTGTGCAATGGATTTGAACAGAGCAGCCCCAATCCTCTTTTTTTCAGGCCCCCTGCCGGTGCTATGGGCTCTTCCACCCCCCCCCCCATGCCAAGTGCCCCCCTTTTCTTTGGCGGTGCTCATATGTGCTCCCTCCTGAGCCCCGATCTGTGTGTCCATATGGCACAGGCTGTGATTGAGAGCAGCGGGAGCCAATGTCTTTAGAACCACTTTAAGGATGTAAATAGATATGATGTCATACTGTATGTAATGCAGTTGGGAGTGTTCATTTCTAATAATTGTAAAATGAGAAAACTGAAGATGTGCAGCAGGGAAAGCGAATAGAACTCCTGAGAGTATCACTAGAGCAGGGGTGTCCAAACTTTTTTTTTTTTTTTTTTTTTTTCAAAGAGGTCCAGATTTGATGAAGTGAACATGCGCAAGTGCCGACCATTTTGCTTGTCATTCTCTGAACTATTAAAATTTGGTCTAATTTTTTTTGTCTGAGCACTAATACAATACACTGCCCAACAAGAATTCTCTTGCCTTTTGTGGCTATGTGTGGTGAAGAGATGAGCTTGGGCGTGTTATTTTGGAGATATATATATATATATATCTTTTGTGGCCCCCCCCAACAAATCCCAGAGCGCCACTAAGGATGAGCTTGGGCGTGTTATTTGGACATACTACATTTATTTTTTTTTCCAAATCTTTTATTTATTTCACAAGACAAGAGAATACAAAAGAATTTCTTCCTCAGGTATATAAATTGAAAATCATATTATCAAACCTTCACACAGGGTCAGATTCCTCTCTTTCATCCAACCCCTATGTACTAATTCAAACAATCGACTAATCTTACCCGGGTTCCATCCCATTCCCTTCCTGTCTCAAATTTTTTCCATTCTGTTATTATCCCCTTCATTAAAAATCTATCCCATGGCAAAAAAAAAAAAAAAAAAAGAAGAAAAAAAAAAAATATATAAAAAAGAAAAGAAAAAAAAAACAACAGGGGGGAGGGAAGGGGGGGAGGGGGAAAAACCCACAGCATCCCCTCCCTCTCTCTCCAAGCCGCGGCAGGAGGGGGTGATACAGGGGGGACAGAACGGCGAGGGCACCCTCATAGAACAGTCACTACTTCCCTACCCTCCCCGTTATCCCCCCCCCCAACTATGATACACTTCTTTAGTCTGCTACATCGCCTTCAAACAGCGTCCGTCCTTCATCTGAGAAGATATACACATTCCAGGGTGTCCATGTTTTAATATATTGTTCCTTTTGATGATCTTTCGAGAGGATCAATTCCTCCATCCTCTTAATTTCTTCTACTTTTTTAACCCACATGCCTATGGTCGGTGCCTGTGTAGATTTCCAGCATAGGGGTATACATACTTTAGCAGCATTAAGAAGATGACAGAGAACTAATTTTTTATAGGTTTTCCTCGGTATATCAGATACATGAAGCATAAAGAGTGCCGGGTCATATGGTATTGGTATTTCTGTGACGTTTTGGGCAATTTGGTATATTCTCTTCCAAAAATATTCTAGTTTTGGGCATGACCAAAATATGTGAAGTATTGTTCCCCTCTCTTCTTGACATCTCCAACATTGGTCTGTCAATGATGGGTATATTTTATGTAGTTTTATGGGGGTTTGATACCATCTGATCGCCACTTTATAGTTTGTTTCTTGTATATTTGTACTTATGGCCGTCCCATGTATACAACTTATTATGTTTTGCCGCTGTGTCTCCGTAAACTTACGTCCCAGATCTTCCTCCCAATCCGTAAGGCACTGTAACTGATAGTCCTCCGGTGGACTAATCAGTAGTTTATATACTACCGAGAGGGCGTGTCGCATTATCCCCTCTTCCGAACAGATGGTCTCATACCTAGTAAGATTTGGGCTGAGACCATCTAATCCCGGTAATGACCGTAGAAAATTTGTTAATTGGAAGGCTCTCCAAAAGTCTAATCCAAAGGTGCTTGTTCTATCCATTAGTTCTCGCATCGATCGCCAATTATTTTCTAGCTTAAAGTGGGATAGCTGGAAATGGCCGTTTTGTCTTATTGCCTGGAAAACTGGATCTTGACATCCTGGAGGAAACGCAGGGTTCCCTAGGATGGGGTACATTAGGGAGTAAGCTGACCCCAGGGAGTATTTTCTGAGTACTACCTTGCATATCTGCACCGTCGCTCCTATTAATGGATGTTTTTTTTATGTCATTTGGCATTACCGAATTACCCCACGGTGCCCTTGCAAGTAAAATATTACTCTGAGCCTGTTCCAGACTTGGCCACAGTTTAATTGATTGGTGTCGGTTCCAATCGATGAGCCTTGTCAGATGTATTGCCTGCTGATATTTTCTTATATCAGGTACCGCTAGCCCTCCATGTTTCTTTAGATACATCAATTGTTGTCTCTTCAGTCTTGGGCGTTTATATGCCCAAATAAAATCAAAAAACATTTTGGTCACCTGATCTAGATATTTGGAGGGGATGTATATCGGAAAGGCTTGGAGAAAGTAAAGGAATTTAGGGAGTATGCACATCTTAATGATGTTACACCTTCCGAACCATGAGTGTAGTCCCGTCTTCCATTTCTCCAGTAGCCCCCTCGTCTCTCTTAACAGGGGTGGGAAGTTTAATTCAAATATTTTGGAAGTTTTAGGTGGTATATTTGTTCCTAGATATCTTAAGGCTGTTGTTGTCCATTTAAATTTAAAACTAGTCTGGAGATTTAAAAGCTCCGATTGTTTTATGCCTATACCCATTGCCTCTGATTTCTTGAAATTAATCTTCAGGTTCGACAGGTTACCATACTTATTAAACTCATACAAGAGCATCGGTAGAGAAATTATTGGGTTTATGAGTGAAAACATCATATCATCCGCATATGCGGATATCTTCTGTTGGGTGTCTCCTATCGTCACTCCCTGGATATCTGGGTTTAGCCGAACCGTACATAAAAAAGGTTCCAATGCCAGAGCAAATAGGAGTGGCGATAGGGGACAGCCTTGTCTCGTACCATTTTTTTATCATAAATGGCTCTGACAGGACACCGTTGGCTCTAACTCGAGCCGAGGGTTCCGAATATATTGTGGCTATGCGGGCCATCATCACCTCTCCTATCCCCACATATCTTAGTACTGTCATCATGAAATGCCAATCGACCCTATCGAAGGCCTTTTCTGCATCCGTTCCTAACAAAACACACAGAGTTTTATTTCTGTTTACTACATGTACGAGATTTGTTACCTTGATTATATTATCCCTAGCCTCGCGGGTAGGTACAAATCCTACCTGGTCCATATGAATCAAGGTTGGAATGTGTTCCTGAATTCTGGTGGCTATCATTTTGGTAAGTATTTTTAAATCAGTATTTAACAGTGAGATTGGCCTGTAACTACCGCAGGCTGTCGGGTCTTTCCCTTCCTTGTATATCACTGTTATGTGGGCCATGAGAGTCTCTTGGGAGAGCTTTCTATCTGGTCCCAGTCCATTAAATAGTTTCACCAGGAATTTACCTAGAGATGCGATAAAAGTTTTATAATATGCAATGGTAAACCCGTCTGGGCCTGGGGCCTTTCCTAATTTAATATTTCCTATCGCTTTTTGGATCTCTTCCAGTGTGAATGGTTCATCTAGTGTTTTACTAACCTCCGGGGTTAATTTCAGCATATGAGAATTAGATAGGTATTCTTCTGTCTGAGTCTGAGGAGAGGGGTCTTTCGCTAAATTGTATAGATCTGAGTAGTATCTTTGAAATTCCCTCGCGATATCTTTAGGGAAGGAGCATTTCTGTCCGTTTGCCTTTACTATATGTGGTATATAGTTCCCTAGTCTTTGTTCTCTTAGGGTCCTGGCTAGGGCCCTACCACATTTATTTCCGGACTCGTATGATATCCTCCTACATATCTGTATTTGTGCTTTTGCTTTATATATCATTATGTCTACTATCTTTTTGCGTAAGGTCAATAGTTCGGTCTCTAGCTCAGCTGTTTGGGCATGTTTGAATTGGGATTCTACTAATTTTAATTCGTTCAGAAGAAAAGTCAGTTGTTTAGCTCGCTGTTTCTTTATTCGCGAGCCGTGCTTAATAAGAATCCCTCGGATTACTGCCTTATGGGCTTCCCAAACTATTCCTGTATTACTCTCTGGGATATCATTTGTTTGAAAGAAAAAGTCCAGTTCTCTAGTCACTTCCCTCAATACCTCCTCATCTTGCAATAAACTCTCATTAAGTCTCCAGGTTCTCGCCCTGGAGATATAATGGTCGGTCAATGCGTAGGTCAACTGGATCGGTGCATGATCTGACCACGTGATATGATCGATTGAGATCTCTCGTACCGCCTGTAGCTGGGAGTGGGGGATAAAGAAATAGTCTATCCTCGAGAACTGTTTATGCGGTATAGAATAGAAGGTGTAATCCCTTTCTGCGGGGTGGAAAATGCGCCATATATCTATCAACTGTGCTTTAAATAAAGCTCTAGAAATTCGTTTACGTGAGCTAGGGGGTATCGAGGAGCAACCCGATGAGGTATCTTCAGACGGTATTAATGGTATATTAAAATCCCCTCCCAGTATTAATTGGCCCTTAGTAAAATCAGTCAGTAGTTCCAAGGTGTTAGTAATGAAGGTTTCCTGATGTAGGTTAGGTGCGTACATGTTCGCTAGTGTTACCTCAATATTACCAATCATACCTCTTACAAAGAGATATCTACCCCCTACATCTGCTTTTTCTTCTACGCAAGACCATGGCACCTTGGATGAAATTAGTATAGACACTCCGCATGTTTTAATTAGCTTATTAGTGGAGTGGTAAACTATTGGAAAATGTCTACTTTTCAAAACTGGTAGCTTACCCTCTTTTGAAGTGCGTCTCCTGGATGAAGGCGATGTCTGTCTTCTTACGATATAGGTCTTCCGTGAGCATGTGTCTTTTTTCAGGGATATTGAGCCCCTTTACGTTCAGCGAGAGTGCCCTCACCACCTCCATCCCCCCGACCCCCCCCCCCCCCTTAAAAAAAAAGAAAAAAAAAGAAAAAAAAATTAAAAATAAAATTAGGGAGTGTGGAAGGAACCTTCCCCCCCCCAAAAAAAAAAAAAAGGGGGGGGGGGAAAGGAGTAAAAAAAAAGAAAGGGGAGAAACAAAAAAAATAAATAAATAAATAAATAAAAAAAAAAAAAAATTAACAAATATAAAAAAAGGCTTAGCACCTTTATTGGTGCCAAAAACAAAAAAACAAAAAAAAAAAATGAATTTTGAGATAGCCCACTTTAGTGGGAATCAGTCCTATCAGGACAGCAAAACTTTGCTATTGCGCTTTTCAGTATCCCACTTGGAAAAAGCGCTAATCTATGTGGGGGTGTAGTCAGAGATATGCCAAGTTCGAGCCCCTCTAACCCCCCCACCCCCTCCCGCCGCCCCATGAGAAGACGACCGATATTATTTTACTCGTTTTCTATTCAGTGTTTGTTCAGTGTTTGTCCTATATCTACCATTTATTTTTTCTCCTTCTCTGTAGAGCTTCCTAGTCCATTTTGTAACCATTTATATTGCCCTCCAGCCCCTCCCTCCCCCCACCCCACTCCCCCACCCCCCCCCCTCCCAGGTGTCCCCACAGGGTTTTGGATGGTTGGTTCCCTTCTTAGGGGAGAAAAAAAAAAGAAAAGGGAAAAGGGGGGAGGAGGGGGACACCCCACCCAGATAAGTATCTTCCCCTCCTCTCTCCCCCCCCCATCCCCTCCCCCCCCCTGTCCTTATGGTTAAGAAGAGAGGCATACATTCCCTCCCGTGTGTTGTCCAAATGTGTTTCCATTCTTTAAACGTGATCCCTTTACCCATTACAAAACAAAAAAAAAAAAAAAGGAAAACATTTTAACGTGACTATTTCCCTCTTAAGGTGTGACTACGAGCCGATCTTGGTCTCTCCTCTTTACCTAATTAATCATCTCCAAAAAAATAAAAGAAAAAGGAAGAAGGGGGGGGAAATACCTCCGCTTCCTCCTCTTTATGCATCTAGTGATCTCTACTCTACTATTCTCATGAATCCCTATCCCCCCTACGTTTAGGTAGTGATCTCCTTACTTTCAAACCTATCCCCCTGTGTTTCCTCTTATGTTGTCATCTCCCTTCTAGTGTTTCACCTCTAAATTGTGTGTGTGTGGACCTCCCTCCCTCCCATCTATTACCCCTAAACCCCTTTACCTCTTATCCCCACTCCGACTAATCCCAAAAAGAAAAAAAAAAAAAAATAAGTAAAAAAGCCACACAGAAAAAAAGATTACCAAGCTTAAAAAGTAAAGCATTCCAAACAAATCCCCTTTCAATTATATGCCCCCCCCTACTCAGGTTGTGAATATATGCTTCCCTCTCCTATTCTAATTTTTCTTTAATTTTTCTTTATGCAATGCTATCAGCAGAGAGAGGGCAGCGGGGGAAATTCAACGGGAGGGGGGGAAAAAAGGGGGAACCCCCCGGGAAAAAAAAAAAAAAAGGGTTTCCCCGATCTTACATTAACTAGACATCAGTTCCATCCTACTCCTCATATTGCTTTATTGAGTTTTATTAACTTTCGTCCCTCCATCCTCAATATGTATCCCCTGACCATTCTCCCCCTGCCTACCTCCTTGCACCTTATATCTAGTTCAAGTTTATGAATCTTAAGTGGAATTCCTACCCGAATTCTAGCATATCATTAGTGGGTGGTCAGCTGTATTCCCATTAATATTGGAGGAGGGCTGTTTAGCCAAAGTGAGGGACACGGGGGGGGGGGGGGGGAGGAGTGGAGAGAAGGGCAGAGAAACTAGGGGGCATACTAGTACAATTGACATTTATTATTATCCCCTTATCGTTCTATTCCAGTCTAGTACTCAAGGTACTGTTTCTCCATCTTCTACTAGTCATTGTCCTTCGTCAGACCCTCTTATAGAAGATCCTCTAGTGTTCCCTCTAGGCCTCTGTATGGATGCCGGCTGTTTATTTTGGGTAGCGACAAGGCCCGGCCGGGACCTCGGTCTGACAGTGTTCTGCAGCCAATTCTGTACTTCTATCGGTTCAGTTCCTATGAAAGAAAAAAGGGCTGGAAGGTCTGCGGGTGAACATAGGGTATAGGAGGCTTGCGCTTTGTGGAAAGTCACCGCAAATGGATATCTCCATCTATAAGAGCAATCCAATTGTCTAGCTAAATCCAATATCGGGCGTAATACGGCTCTCCTATTCAACGTTGCTCTTGAGATGTCTGGTAGGACCCTCACCACCATCCCGTCCAATTTTGTTTCTCCCTGTTCCCATGCTCTATTCAATATCAGTTCCTTTTGCTGGTACCGGTGTACTCTACAGAGTACGCCACGTGGCCTGTCTAGTTCTGCAGATCTTGGTCCTGGGGTTCTATGTACTCTGTCCAATTCCAGGGATGCTGGCGTATTTCCTAGTATTTTATGGAATACCGCTGTTACTATCCCTGCCAGTGACTCTCTTTCGATAGACTCTGGGATCCCACGCAGGCGCAGATTATTGCGGCGGCTGCGGTCTTCCAATTCCTCTAATTGAAGCTGCATGGTAATTGCGTCATCTACCTGGGAGCGCTGCGTTTGTTCTAGAGCTGTCATCCTAATCTCCAGTTCGGTTCTCGAGGCCTCCCCACCCTCTACGCGGTCAGTTAAGGATTTTATTTCTGTCCTGACTTCCTTGATATCCCTGCTATGGGCTTCCTCAATACGTTGGATCATACCTTCAATATCCGCCTTAGTAGGCAGGGATTGTATCAAGGATCTTAGGTCCAGGATCATTTGATTGACCATAGCATGCTGGTTATCCCGGGGGCTCTCCATACCCTGCCTTAAATCGCACTGATTCACCTTAAATAGATCAGGAATATGGATAATAGTATCTGCGGCAATAGTAGGCTCAACAGTAGAGAGTTCAATAGGCAGGTCAAGTTTATCTCTAGTATGGTTACTCAGCAAAATTGTCTCTGTATTTACCAGCTGAGAATACTGCTGTTGTTTCGACACTATAGGGGAGTTATGCTGTGGTGTATCAGATGACAGATTTCTCTCACCTGGTTGTGGTTCGCTCCTACTTTCTATGTTGCTAGCTGGTTGTAGCTGTTGGTCCCCCGGGGCACTAATTAGTTCTGCCCACTGTCGGTCCGTGCCCTGTCTCTCTTCAGCTAGGGCTTCAAACGGTTTGTGCAGCGTGTGGGGCTGTCCCTGCTCGGACTGTGGGAATTCCTCTAAGTCAGCTGTAATAGTTTTGGTTTCTGTTCCGCTCCGAGCTCCTGCCTCAATACGCTGCTGTGAGCGCCGTTGATCTCTGTTAAGAAGCTCACCGCGTCCTTCCCCGTCCAGGCTGAGTCTATCCGGCGCCGTTACTGCTACCTCCGATAGCCGGCGTTGAAGCCTACATACTACATTTATCGGCATAACACGCTCCTTCAATTTAAGAGGGAAGTTTCAAGAAAAAAATTACATTTTAAAGAAAGAACTGTGAAGCAAAATAAGGGTCAGTGCCATCAATGCAGCCTAATCAGTGCCCATCTGCAGCCTCACCATTGCAGCCTCACTATTGCATTCAATGCAGCCTCACCATTGCCATTAAGGCAGCCTCACCATTGCCATCAGTGCAGCCTGATCGATGCCCATCTGCAGCCTCTGATGGGGCAGGGAGAGTGATGGACCGGACTTTGGACATGCCTGCACTAGAGGGATCACCAGAAGGTGTAAGGAGATCTTGGTCTCATTATATAGAACTTTAGTTATACCTCATTTAGAATACTGAGTCTAGTTCTGGAGACCTCTGGTACAAAAAGCAAGATAATGGATACAAAAATGAGATAGAACAAGCCTAGAGACAAGCAACAAAGACTTGAGCAAGAGTTGAGGAATTTAAATATAAAGGAGAGACTGAGACCTGGGTAAAGAAGGGGGCCATGACGGAAATCTTTAACCACTTACGGACTGCCCGCCATCATTATACGGTGGCAATTTGAAGAGGAATAGCGTTATGGCAGCAGCTAGCTGCCATAATCCAGCTATCCACTTCAGCGGGCGGTCCGCTTTCAGATAAAAGTGGTCTCAGTGGCGGATTCGGCGCAAGATCACTTTTATCGGGGATGGGAGAGGGCCCCCCCCTCCCGCCATGCTCCGGTGCCCTCCGCCGCTTAACAGAGCTGCCGGCAGCGGCGGAGGTGATCGCATCCTCTCCCCTCTGGGGTATGGAGCTGAGTGAGGGGAAGATGGCCCCCACCCGGCTCCATACCATGGCAGGGCGGTAACACCGTAAAAACGTCCCTTCCACCCATAGCTCTTAAAGGGAATTTTTTTTATTTTGATTTATTTTTGGGGATTTTTTTTCAAATAACATTTTTATTTTTTTATTACTTTATAGCATTTTAGTGTAAATATGAGATCTGAGGCCTTTTTGACCCCAGAGCTCATATTTAGGAGGTCCTGTCATGCTTTTATTCTATTACAAGGAATGTTTACATTCCTTGTAATAGGAATAAAAGTGACACACAATTTTTACATTTTTAATTTATTTTACTAAATTTAAAAAAAAAAAAAAAGAATTTTTTAATTTTTTTTTAACGCGCTCCGTCCCGCTCACGTGCAGAAGCGAATGCACATGCGAGTAGTGCCCGCATATGAAAACGGTGTTCAAACCACACATGTGAGACATCACCGCGATCGTTGGAGCGAGAGCAATAATTCTAGCCCTAAACCTCCTCTGTAACTCGAAACATGCGACCTGTAGAATTTTTTTAAACGTTGCATATGGAAATTTTTAAGGATTACATTTTGTCGCCATTCCACAAGCGGCGCAATTTTGAAGTGTGACATGTTGGGTATTAATTTACTTGGCGTAATAACATCTTTCACAATGTAAAAATAATTGGGCTAACTTTTACTGTTGTCTTATTTTCTTAATTCAAGAAGTGTATTTTTTCCAAAAAAAGTGCGCTTGTAAGACTGCTGCGCAAATATGGTGTGAAAAAGTATTGCAACGAATGCCATTTTTCTCATATATAATGTTTGGGGGTTCTAAGTAATTACCTAGCAGAAAAAAATATATTTTTAACTTGTAAACAACAAGTTTGAAAAATTGGCCAGGTCTTAAATTAATACATTAAATTTGTGAATAACGATTATTGGGCCAGTATTTTCAATGTATAGCTGAGCTCCAGTAGACCATAACATGGTGTCAAAACTATTAAGTGTTACTTTACCAAAAGAGTAAAGAGTTTGACAGTTTAAATGAGACCTAATGCATTTATACATGCATTGGATGAACAGAGAGCTATACAGTCAATGATGTAGAAAAAAAAAAAAAAGCAGACTCCTTTCTGCTGTCAGTCTTTCCTGTTTCTGTGTTTCATTAAATTACTTTCTTTCAGTCACAAGTGCAGCAAAGAAGACGGTGAAAAAGAAGAGGAAAAGACACAAGTTAGAAAGTGAAGATGATGATAAAAGTAAACAGCAAAAGAGGCCTAATTATTTTGTGTCCCTGCCTATTACAAATTCTAAGGTAATAGTGTTTGTTTTTTACAGCGTCTGCAAATTCTTATTTTTATACAGGATTGCTAACAGTTTGAGCAGTGCTTTACAAAATAAGTGAGACAGTACAGTCACATTACAGCTCAGTACAGGAGTGTTAGGAGTGCCCTGCTTGTGAGAGCTTTCAGTCTAAATTGTGAAGGGAAGTGACTAAAAAAACACATAGCAGGATCTGTCCGCCATCAGTACTAGTGTTGTGATTACAGAAACCCTGCATCCCCAATACCCCTGTGGTCAATTTATCAGAAAATATTAAAGGCTTTCTATATTAAACCTAATGTCAGAGCTGAGATTTCTCAGGCTAATTTTGTAGGCAAACTGTATGTCTAACACCTCATTATTCATAGATTTTCGTTGCCATGATTTTAGGGAGGTTTTAGAATATAGCAGACTGCAGAATTCAAATATTCTAATTAACCCTTGTTTTTTTTTTTTTTTTAATAACATACTTACCTCCATTGTGCAGTTCGTTTTGCACAGAGTGGCCCCTATCCACCTCTTCCCCCGGTGGCGCTATCAGGTCCTCTCCGCATCAGGAAACTACCTAGGAGAAGCACTCTCCTTGGGGGTCCCCATGCGGGCGTCCATAGACACAGAATGCCAGACTCGGCCCTGCCCCCGGAACCTGCGCCATTGGATTTGATTGACAGCAGCGGGAGCCAATGGCTGCACTGCTATCAATCTATCCGATCAAGAGCCAAGACAACCGGCAGAGAGGTAGAGCGCGTCTCTGCCGTGGGAGCGAATGGGCTCAGGTGAGTAAAACTGGTGGGCCGGTCAGTGTCAGAAGTTTTTTCACCTCAATGCATAGGATGCATTAAGGTGAAAAAACACAAGGTTTTACAATCCCTTTAAAGCTCAACTCCAGCCAAAACCATTATTTTTTTTTTTCCATAGGGAGGGGTTGTGGTCTAACAGGTTTTTATTAGTGACCCCACTGGGGGTATTTTCTCCTGGCGTCTTGTGAGGACACAAACAGCAATAGAACCCTGTTTTCATGACTTCCCCTTTTTATTTTAGATAAAGTGTTTAATTACCATCGGTGCCCCATTTTGGAGTCATTTTATGTATTTCCTGTCTCTGTGACCATACAGGAAATAAAGGAATACAGTATTTTCCCCAGTAGCTACAGAAACAGTGGTAAAAATATGACAACATTTCTAACCACCACCCTCTCTACGCAAATTTTTTTAGCTACACTATATGGCCACAGGTATATGAACACACTTCCAAATTTATTGAGTTCAGATGATTCTATTGGAATGGTGCCGTTAGGCTGCATTCACACCTGAGCGTAGCTGCCTTTGAGTGTTTTTCTGGCGTTTTTTCACGCGTTTGTATGTGCGTTTTTATACAGTGCTTTTGAGCTTTGGTGTTTTTTTTTTTTTAATAGCCAATAGAGAAAACTATCATCTGTTGCAAGGATTTTCAACTTTTTTTTAGCTTTTCCATCAGCTTTTTTTTTTTTATTATTATTCACTTAGGGTTAGGGGTTGGGGTTAGGATTAGAGGTTAATATTTTATTTATTGTAGTAGTATTATTATTATTATTATTATTATTATTTCCTTTTTTTTAATTTTTTTTATTTTTATAAGGGTTCTGGTTTTAACACTACTAATAATAGATGCAAAATAAATACACAAATATATACATAAATAAATACTACGAAATAAATAATTAACCCCTAATCTTAAAGCAGTTGTAAACCCTGTGGGAAAAAAAAACCTGTAAAACAAAATCATAATGAGCTAGTATGCACTGCATACTAGCTCATTATAAAATACTTACCTTAGAACGAACCCCCCGCCAGTAGCGCCTGGTTTCCACTGAGGGGGCTGACATGCTCCCCCGGCGTTACTTCCATGTTCCCAGGCTCCGGTACTTTGAGAGACTGGAGCTGTGATGATGTCAATCCCACACATGCGCACAGGGGCCCTCCGTTTTCGCAACAAGCTCGGAAGTTCCAGCACGATACGCCGGACCTTCAGAGTGCATGTGTCGCTGACGTCCGCGTTATTATTTATATTAATAATAATGTTTGTAATATATTTTTTAAGGTTGGGGGTTAATTATTATTTTTATTTTATTACATATTCATTTATTTATGATGATTTTTAGTTATTTGTGTATCTATTTTATTATTTATTAATTTATTATTTATTTTTTTTTTTTTACATTTTTAACAGAAAATCACGCAAAAAACATGCAGCGAAAGCGCACAAAAACGCGCAAATCGCGCATTTTCATTAATGTCTGTGAGAAAAAAAAAGGGCGCCAAAAACTTGCAAATCTGCTCAATTTAAGCTACAAAAAAAGCTCCAGAACTTTCTTGAGCTTCAGGCAAAGCCAATCCTCTAGCATTTTGAAGCTTTAAGCTACAAAACTCTGAGGTGTGTATGGGGCCTTAACCGCTTCACCCCCGGAAGATTTTACCCCCTTCCTGACCAGATCACTTTTTGAGATTCGGCACTGCGTCGATTTAACTGACAATTACTTGGTCGTGCGATGTTGTACCCAAACAAAACTGACATCCATTTTTTCCCACAAATAGAGCTTTCTTTTGGTGGTATTTTATCACCTCTGCGGTTTTTATTTTTTGCGCTATAAACAAAAAAAGAGCGACGA
Source organism: Lithobates sylvaticus (assembly GCA_028564925.1). Lineage (NCBI taxonomy): Eukaryota > Metazoa > Chordata > Amphibia > Anura > Ranidae > Lithobates > Lithobates sylvaticus. The sequence goes on along the minus strand of CM053028.1, from coordinate 236,240,601 downwards.
TTTTGAATAAGACGTATTATTTTTTACTTTTTGCTATAATAAATATCACCCCAAAATATATAAAAAAAAAAAAAATTATTTTTTTTCCTCAGCTTAGGCCGATATGTATTCTTCTACATATTTTTGGTTAAAAAAAAAAAATCGCAATAAGGGTATATTGATTGGTTTGCGCAAAGGTTATTTTGTCTACAAAATAGGGGATAGTTTTATGCCATTTTTATTATTAGAATTTTTTTACTAGTAATAGCGGCGATCTGATTTTTATCGGGACTGCGACATTATGGGGACACAACGGACAATTTTGACACATTTTTGGGACCATTGGCATTTATACAGCGATCAGTGCTATAAACAATGCATTGATTACTGTAAAAATGCATTGATTACTGTAAAAATTTAAGAAAAGTAAAACTGCGCCAAGTAAGGGTAATAATAAAATCCGATGTGACGGATCAAGATAGCTACCTAATTTACATAACTACAGAATAGACATTCACATTATACTGAACACTGTAGCCTGATAATAACAGTGAAAGACCAATTGGCATCATAGGGACAGCACAATGTAAAATAAATAAATAATTACATAAATGACGACTCTAGATGGTATTTGGTAAATATAAATCAAATATATCACTAAGAAAAGTCCATAAGGTGAATATGGTAGGTATGGTGAGTCCTTATTCCAGTGAAATGCGATCATATATAGGTGTACTACTTCATGCCACACACCGCTGTGCTCCACATCAAGAGAGGGTGCCACCACCAATATCAATGCTCCTTACCAGAAGGTAGGTATAAACCAGCACTCAGATTGAGCTCTACATGGAAATCCTGACGCCAAGGGGAAGCAACGCCTAGAGAGGTGATAACCAGGGATTCACCACTCGGTACCAAAGGACTCCAGATAAGACACAGCCTGGTAGGTCTAGTACTGGTCACAGCACTCGGCGGTGCATCCAAATAGTGACATAAAAAGAAAAAGGCAGACCATCGTATAATACAGAAGGTAGGTATAAACCAGCACTCAGATTGAGCTCTACATGGAAATCCTGATGCCAAGGGGAAGCAACGCCTAGAGAGGTGATAACCAGGGATTCACCACTCTGTACCAAAAGACTCCAGGTAAGACACAGCCTGGTAGGTCTAGTACTGGTCACAGCACTCGGCGGTGCATCCAAATAGTGACATAAAAAGAAAAAGGCAGACCATCGTATAATACTTCAGCCGTCGAGGGAAGATGCGACTAATGAGGTAAAAATGTCACAGGCAGGGAAGGGGGTTAACACTAGGGGGTTATCAAGGGGTCAATTGTGTTCCCTAGTGTGTGTTCTAACTGAAGGGGGGAGTGGACTGTGTAGGGGAAGAGATAGATTGCACAGACGATCTGTCTCTTCTCCCCTCAGAGAACCGGAAACTGTGTGCTTACACACACAGATCCTGGTTCTGTGTGTGCCCAGAGCGATCGCGGGAGCCGGCGGTGGTGATCACGTGGGCACTCGCATAACATGACGCCGATTCATGCAGTTCATACTCGCTGATCACCAGCCGGCTGCAGCGATTCACTCTCCTGACCGACAACTTCTGTGTGAGGAGAGCCGATCGCCTAGCAACCGGCTCTTTGTTTACATCACATGACGGCTGTGATTGGACACAGCTGTCATGTGATCAGGAGGGTCAATCGCAGAGCCCTCCTGCCGATCAGAGATGTTCCGTGTCAGGGTAACACAAGCGCATCGGGATCCCGCCGCTGCGCGGGCATGCGCGCGACCTGCCTCCTTCTGAGGGGCGTTCCTGAACGTCCACTAAGGAGCGAGCGCCCACCCGGCCGTTTATATGCAGTGGCCGGGTGGGAAGTTGTTAAGTTAAAATATTTTTGCCATATTCTGCTAAATTGTGCATTTTCCTGTATGTTATATGTTTATGAGAATACCATGCCTTAGGCTAGTAATATTACATTTACATCATGTTCGTATAGTGCTTGTTATATGTACATGCATACCATTTCTCAGTGACGTTTCCCACATGGTGACAACAGTTCCCATGGGCACGTTGCACATTAATTCTTGTGAAAAGCCTTCCTAGAAGAGTGTGGCTGTTGCAGTCACAAATTTATAGTAGAATGCCTAACAATCGGTGCCAAAGATGACTTTATAGCATTTACTTTACATTTTGGCATGCTATATTTTATGTGATTCACATAAAATTTTTATCCACTTGTTTAGATTCAAGATGACATCCAGACTATTCAAGATTCAGTTTTACAGAAGGATAATAGACTTTCCAAAGCTATGATTCCAAAGGGTTCTCACCATATCACCCTCTTTGTGATGCATTTAGCCAGTGAAGAAGATGTTACTTCGTAAGTATCAGCTTACAGTTTTTTTGAGGACAATAGACTATTCTCACAGAACTTTATTGCTTGGCAGCTTAAACAGTAATTACAATGTGGAATAGCTATATTTGGAATTCAGTGAAAAGCACATCTGGAAGAACCTGTATAATATTTCAGCATATTTTGCATATTATATATAAACCTTGCACAACTGTGCCACAAAAAATGTTGGTTAACCACATCAATACTGGGCACTTTCACCCCCTTCCTTCCCAGACCAATTTTCAGCTTTCAGCGCTCTCGCACTTTCAATGACAATTGCGCAGTCATGCAACACTGTACCCAAATTACATTTTTATCATTTTGTTCGCACAAGTAGAATTTTCTTTCGGTGGTATTTATTCATGACTCCGTTTTTAATTTTGTGCGAAAAAAGAGCAGAAATTTGGAAAAAAAAAACAATATTTTCTTCTTTCTATTTTAAAAGAAATCCAATAAAATCGAATTTTGTCATAAAATTTAAGCCAAAAATCCTGTTAAGTGTATAATAGTTGGTTTGTGTGATCACGGACATATGTACGTAAATTATCATGTATCATGCGATTCGCTCTCCTGACCGACAACTTATGTGTGAGGAGAGCCGATCGCCTAGCAACCGGCTCTTTGTTTACATCACATGATGACTGTGATTGGACACAGCTGTCATGCGATCAGGAGGGTCAATCGCAGAGCCCTCCTGCCGATCGGAGATGTGCTGTGTCAGGGTGACACGAGTGCATCAGGATCCCGCCGCTGCGAGAGCACGCGTTCGATCTGCCTCCTTCTGAGGGGCGTTCCTGAACGTCCACTAAAGGAGAGAGCGCCCACCCGGCCGTTTATATGCAGTGGCCGGGTGGGAAGTTGTTAGGTTAAAATATTTTTGCCATATTCTGCTAAATTGTGCATTTTCCTGTATGTTAGAGAATACCATGCCTTAGGCTAGTAATATTACATTTACATCATGTTCGTATAGTGCTTGTTATTTGTACATGCATACCATTTCTCAGTGACGTTTCCCACATGGTGACAACAGTGGGACTTGCTTAGCAAGGCTGCTTGCAGTCTCATTTGGGAGAGCATGTGACAGAATGACAGCCTAGGAGAACCATTGGGAAAGCATGTGACAACCCTGGAGAATCATTGAGAGATGGGGACTGGGCGTTGTCTTCCTATAACCGGAAGTTCCTACACAAGGACTTTCACGGCAGGATCACTAGGTATTGTTTTAATGAAAGCTGCAGAAGTGTTCGCATAGCTTAATTAATAAGGCCAGGGGGTGTGGGTGAGTCTTCATCTTTTAACCTGCTGTCAGCATACTGGAGCATGGGTTGGCACTGAAACACCTTTGCTTCAAAAAAAAAAAAAAAAAAAAAAAGGGTGTTTCTTTATCGTACATCACGGGACACAGAGCCATAGTAGTTTCTATGTGGTTATATAGGCCACCTTTAGGTGATGGACACAGGCACACCCTAAGACGGGAAGTTCACTCCTGATATAACCCCTCCAATTACTGGGAGTACCTCAGTTTTTTCGCCAGTGTCTTAGGTGTTGGTCACGAGTAAAGATGTGCTATGCTGAGCTCCACTGGAGTAATTTTTGCTGGGGCAAGCTATGCAGCCGGATCCGTTCAAAGTGTCTTTTCAGGCCAAATTGAATGGTACCCAGGCCTCGGGGCGGAAGAAATGAGGTTTAGCCTGTAACGCTTATCTTTTTTGAGAGCTGGACCCCGGGATCCAGTGCTTTATTTTTTTTCAGCCATAAAGCTTCCTCGCTGGGTGCTATACGGGTCCAAGGGAGTGGAACCCTGATAAAATCTCTTCCTCCTGCTCTCTTCCTCGCCATCTCCCCCCCCACCGATCCGGATGGGATCGGAGGCCGCACGCTGGAAAGTCTTTTTTGAAAAGGGGCGCAGTGGGAAGATGGAGGGGCGTGGCTTAGTGTGGCATTGATGTCTCTCAACGTCCACAACGCAGGGCTGCAAAAATCTATAAGTGCTCCAATTGCCAGGTTGCATTTGGCTACGGAGGGACACAGGAGCAGAGTTCATGCACTCTAAGCATGAAGGTAAAAAACCTAATTGTGCAGTTCCCCCCTCAGCCTCCAACTAATTCTTACCTAAGCCAATCTCAATCCAGCAACGTGCACAAGACCAGAGGCTCTCCCAGGTCTCTCCCTCCCGATTGGCTGAGATGCAGGAGCCATTGGCTCCTGCTGCTGTCAATGAGGGGGGGTGGGGTGCTGAGCCATGCTCTGTGTGTCTTATGGACACAGAGAGCCAAATCAGGAGCGAGCATGCACAAGTGCCCCCACAGCAAGCAGCTTGCTATGGGGGCACTCGGAAAAGGGAGGGGCCCACAGAGCCAGTGGGGGGACCCATGAAGAGGAGGATCAGGGCTGCTCTGTGCAAAACGACTGCACAGAGCAGGTAAGTATGTTTGTTATTTACTTTAAATAGCATTTTCCTTTGCAATCACTTTAAAAGTATTTTTTCCCCCTTTTATACTTGCCTAGGTTGATGCAGCATGGGACAGATGCTGCATCTGTCCTCCGGCATCTCTACACTAAGAACCAAGCCATCAAACACTGCTGGTGGCTTGGTTCTCACAGATCACCAAGAGGAGAGCTGCTGACAGTCAGTCAGCAGCTCTCCCGTCTGCTCCTCCATGCTCACTGGAGCGCTGAGCTGTGGAGGGGCGGGGAACGGCCGCCTCAGGGCTCGCTGAGAGGCTGAGACAGGCATCAGTCCAGGCACCTGGCAGATGCAGACTTCATTGTCGTGATGACGCGGTGCCTGGACTTATTCCAATGACTTCAGACCGCTCTCTGCTGAAAACGGGTCACAGGAGTACAAACCAAATTGCACTCATGTGCCCCTTAAAAGAAACCCAGCCAAATGAGCTCAGGCTGCACTTCACCTTTAAATATACACATTATAGTACAAATATACTACCATGATAGTACTACTTGGGTGCCTAATTCAAAATGTATAAACCATTGACATGGTGGTTATAAGGGTAGTGTCCCGGTGTTTGACTCAGATAAGGAAAAACTGATTTGGTGTACACTGCAGCAATAGGGACAGACAGTTATGTGCAGTACTACATGGAGATTGGTTGCTTTGGTAGAGAGGGACATGAAAAGGTCTGCGTGGAATATGGGAAGCATTGGAGGGATGCATTTTTTAATCCTTTACAGTGTACTTTTTAAATTTTCTAATATAATGTGGATTTTGTTTTTTGTTATCGGGGGGCCTTTTACGGATTTTCTTATTGATATAATTGTGTGTGTGTGTATGAGCTAGTATCTTCAGTAGCTGAAATATGAGAGTATAGAAGTCCTGGAGGTCTGCATGTTTCTATTGTTTTTTTTTTTTGAGGAACCAGCTTCACTTGGTGCATGCTCTCCCAACCATGCTACAAAATGTAACAGCGCTCTACGTTTTCTGGCTCTGGCTTCTGAATTCAGCCTAGTTGGTGCCCCTCTTTCTTTGAAGTAGTCCAGTATTAGTATCTTTTTCTATAATTTTTATCTCTGAGAACTATTACAGTTCTTTCCTAGCATGCCAACTATAAAAATACAGTAACATTACACAGTGTTGTTATCAAGGCATTAAGCATGGATTTTGAATACTGTGAAACGATTCTTTTACTTTTCAGCATTGTTTCATAACTGGGTGAAGACTTAGGTCCCATGCACACGAGACGCAGATGCAAACTCTGCTGAACGCATGTTTTAAAAAGCAGAAACCTGCGTTTAAAAACGCGCGTTTTGCTGTGTTTTCATGTTGCGTTTAGACGCGTTTAGATGCGCTTAGCCGCGTTTGCGTCTATAAGCATTTGTAAAGAGAACATCATATAGACCATCCCCAAGCTCAGAAAGCATGTATTATTAACTATTTCTGCCATTGTGTGAGCAGCAGCAGCAGAGAGAGCAGTTGTACACTTGCATTTGCCTCTCTTTCTGTGTTTTTTTTTGGAAATGGATCCCATATTGAATATATATCAGGAAATGCTCCTGATGTTGCTCTTGATGAGGCAGCAACGTCGTCGCAAATTTGCATGAGAGGTCCAGAATCAGAGCTTGGCGATATTGGACCCATCCGTTGATGGCACAGCGAATGTCTGTTGGATATTTCACAAACATGTATGCATTTCACAAACATGTATACATTAGTGAGTATATATGCTCTATGAACTATCTAAACTAATTACGACATTTTAAACACATTTTTCTAGTATTTTTTATGGTTTACCATCATATTTCTGAGTTTTCTGGTCCAAAAAATTGGGTTCCTTTTAAAAAGGCTTATAAACGCAAACGCGTCTAAACGCAGGTGCCTGCGTTTAGCCGCGTTTAGCTGCGTTTTGCGTCTGAAACGTGGAAAAGCAAAGTGTCTGAACGCATTTTTTTGCTTCTGGAAAAACGAGGTTAAACACAACTGCATAAAAATGGGAAAAAACGAGACTGTGTACATGGACACATAGGATAACATTGCATGCGCTCAGGTGCAGTTGAAAAAAGTGTCCAACTGCCTCTGAACGCGCGTTTAACAGCGTCTCGTGTGCATGGGGCCTTATTCTTATTTCAATTTTTAGTAATTGTGCTAGCCTAGAGCAGTGTTTAGCAAACTTTTTTCAGTCAAGGCACCCTTTAAAATTCTGCACAATCTCTAGGCACCCCATTCTAAAATGTATAAAACAAAACTAATAGTTTTAAATAATGCAGCAACATCTACACATGTAGGACTTCCAACATTCAAGGTGATTTATTCTCCCAAAGCAAATACACGTTTGCACCTTAGTACTGACTATTATTCCAATGTTTCACTTCTTCCTCAGTTTCTCTCCCTCACTCAGCTAATGTGACCCCAGTGCTGATGGAGGGGGACAGGGAGTGGGGGCAAACACGAATGCTATGCCTGACATCCTCCTTATCCACTGATGAGGTCATTGTTTGTTAGAACACTGTCGTGGCTTTGTGTAACTAAAAGGAAAGCTTGATATACCCACTGGCTTGTACACAATTTTTTGGGCATTTTTTAGGAATTTTGCCAAGGCATCCCTGAAGAAACCCAAGGGCACCCTGATTGAAAAAGACTGGCTTAGAGTATAACATCTATCCAGCTAACCTGTGCTTCTTGCTCCTGAAAGAAGTCTAAGTTGGAGTTTAGCTTTAGATAGTTGCATAACCAGATTTATGTTTATTACTGACTTTTCTTTAGTCATATTGTAGTATTGCTTTTGATGAACAAAATATTTAATAATCTAACATATTTTTTCCTTCTTTGTACTAGAGCAGTAAATGTGCTTTTGGAGAGTAAAAAGACAGTTGAAGAAATCCTAAGAGGAGTGACTTTGATTCTAACATTTTGTGGTATATCTGATTTTAAACGTGAAGTTGTGTTTGCCCAGACTACATTGGGGGATGCTGTTACTACACTCAAGCAAATAACTGGTATGAATTTCATAGTAAACACACAAAAAATAAATGCTGAAAAATGTTTAAAATTAAAAAAATTTCTACATCTTACCTGTAAAATCTATTTCTTTGAGTAAATCACAGGACACAGAGCAGCCATTACTATCTGGGTTATACGCCACCTATAGGTGAATAGACACTGGTAGATCAATCAAACAAACAGGAAGTCCTCCCCTATATAACCCCTCCTACACAGGAAGTACTTCAGTTTAGTAGCAAACAATGCAATACATTTCCCAGATAAGAGGGTAGCGACATCTGTGTCCCGTGATGTACTCAAAGAAGTTGGTTTTACAGTTAAGATGTAGAAAAAAATCTAATTTTCTTTATCGTACATCACAGGACACAAAGCAGCCATTACTATCTGGGGTGTCCCAAAGCAATCCCCTTGAGGGGAGGGAGACACCGTCACATAAACTGCCACCAGAGAAGGACCTACTATTCTGTTTGTAATATGCTGAGGTCAAAGGCAGTATCCTCCACGTTTTTGACATCCAAATGGTAAAAACCCTGTAGATATATAAACCAAATAGTGGTCTTGCACACCTGGGCCACTGACACCTGGTGGCGGACGGCCCAAGATACTCCCACACACCTGGTAGAGAATCTCTCCCCAGAAAAAAATGTGATTTTGCCCTTTAACCTCTTGTCGACCAGCCGCCGTCAGGTCAGCTCATTCCCACGAATTGCCGAAGCTGTACAGCGGTCCCTTTAACAGCTACAGCGGGTGCGTTCATGGCTGGGGAACCGATGTGCGTGGTCGCGGCCGTGATGTCCGCCGGCCACCCGCAACCGCTCCACAGAGAGCCAGAATGGGGATCTGTCAATGTAAACAAACAGATTCCCGTTCTGACAGGTGAGTTCAGAGTGATCGTCTGTTCCTAGTGAATAGAAAGAGAAGAATTAGCCATGGGACTTTAAGTGAGGTGGGAGAGATATAGGCACCAGTTCACAAAGAAATGTGATAAAGTCAATTTATTAATAACATACTGCTGTATGAACGATTGGGAACAGCAATAAATGTGCGTTACCAGGCATAATAGCCGAGTCAACAGCAGAAGTACAAGTAAAAAATAACAATACATTACATTTCATATATATCCATAGAGTAGCAGAATTCATCGCGAATAGCTGAGTCAGTTGATACATTTACATAATACGAAGTGAAAAGTTGTACATATATGATGAAAACAATATGTGAGCCAAAATCCACACAACAGAGATACCCAACAAATATCAACATGTAAGGAGCATTCGTAGTGCCCCAACGGGAAATTTCCAGCCATGTAAGTATATAAAGAGCATCGATGGTGCCCTACGCGTTTCGCGAGTCTGTGCTCGCTCTTCAGGGGCAGATGCGTAATTGTTTGGTCTGAAACAAAAGATAGTAAATAAATGGGTGTATGTTGGTGTTGGGAATAATAAGGACAAGAGGGAAGATAGTATATGGCAAACAGGGTCAACAAAACAGAGACCCCATACTCACCAAGTACCTGGGCTGAGTCACCAACCGTTGATGTCGTGATAGCGGCAGTAGATGTCCAGCTCGGGAGCTGAGGGGACACGGTGAATGGTTACCGCAGCGGGGGGACATCGGACAGAATGGCATGGACTGGAGCAAGCACTCGGTTAGAGGTCTGGAATATTTTCAGGGATACATCTGAGAAAATTAATATGGAGAAACACAGGGCTTAACAAGGAAGATGGAAAACACCTAGGAGCCAGCGATGGTATATATATATATATAGCAATTCTAGTTGGAGTGTTGAAATAGCAACCTATTGTGTTCCCCATCCATCCATATGTAAAAGAGTGGCAGATGTATACCATATGCAAAAAAATGTATCCGGGAAGAGTAATTGGTGTATGCTGGGGGGGGGGCTATAGGGTGTAGGAAGAGGTAATAATAGTAAGTTTAAATAAACAAACTCAAATGTGTGTGTGTGAATAATAACACCCACACACTAGATGTAGATAGATTACTATGTTGTCTAAAGTTATAATAGTCACACCCCCAAGCATGATAAATGAGATCCCATACAAAGCATAGGGCTTCAAAAGGGAGTGGAAAACACCTAGGAAGCATAGATGGTAAGTATATATAAAGGTATAGCTTGGCATATAAGATGTAAACCTATTGTGTGCCATATTAATCTGTGTATAAGAAAATAACGGATGTATACCATGTACAATAAACAAAAAGTATATATAGCCAGGGAGGATGGTTGGTGTGTGCTCGGGGGCTAGAGGGGGGAAGGAAAACAATGATAATAAGTTGGAGTAAAACTCCATTGTGTGTGCACGAATAATAGCATACACACAGTGAATGTAGATAAGTTGATATATTACTTACGATCGTACTGAGCCTCCCCAAGCATGATAGATAAACTCCCCTACCTATGACCACAGTGCAGACCAGAAGGAACTGAGTGTCAGCTACAGCCACGCCAAACCACCGGATATACCCGCGGCGGCTTCAGACACCCTGCCCCCAGCGTCATGTACGGAGATTGACGAGCTGGCGTCAGAGACGTCAACCGTCAGAGGGGAGGTGTGTATACGAAACACACACCAAACCCACTCCGGGATGTTCCACACAGCCCACAAGGGCGCAGAGTAAACACCGCCACAATGTGGGCGTGGAAAACATGACGCCGAAATGCAGATGGCAACGCCCATTCCAAAAGACGGGCGGAGACAGCAGGAGGTCAAGAAAACCTCCCTGGTGCATAACGCAACCCCCGAGCTGGGCAAAAAAGCCACCACCAGAGCATAAAGCGGAGGGGAGCAGGCAGCCAGGGGTAGACCCCCTAATAAAGCATGAATCAAAGACAGCTGAATAACAAGGGGTGAAAAATATGGATGTGATGATGAGAACTGACCAACGGTCATGACAGGCCAAATAAAGGCTCGATGGGTGTCTTCCACCCGGGTCGTATACAGAAAAGAAAAATAAGGACTGTCATAACCACTCTACCAACTCCATCCCTGAAATACATAGAAAGAGAAGAATTAGCCATGGGACTTTAAGTGAGGTGGGAGAGATATAGGCACCAGTTCACAAAGAAATGTGATAAAGTCAATTTATTAATAACATACTGCTGTATGAACGATTGGGAACAGCAATAAATGTGCGTTACCAGGCATAATAGCCGAGTCAACAGCAGAAGTACAAGTAAAAAATAACAATACATTACATTTCATATATATCCATAGAGTAGCAGAATTCATCGCGAATAGCTGAGTCAGTTGATACATTTACATAATACGAAGTGAAAAGTTGTACATATATGATGAAAACAATATGTGAGCCAAAATCCACACAACAGAGATACCCAACAAATATCAACATGTAAGGAGCATTCGTAGTGCCCCAACGGGAAATTTCCAGCCATGTAAGTATATAAAGAGCATCGATGGTGCCCTACGCGTTTCGCGAGTCTGTGCTCGCTCTTCAGGGGCAGATGCGTAATTGTTTGGTCTGAAACAAAAGATAGTAAATAAATGGGTGTATGTTGGTGTTGGGAATAATAAGGACAAGAGGGAAGATAGTATATGGCAAACAGGGTCAACAAAACAGAGACCCCATACTCACCAAGTACCTGGGCTGAGTCACCAACCGTTGATGTCGTGATAGCGGCAGTAGATGTCCAGCTCGGGAGCTGAGGGGACACGGTGAATGGTTACCGCAGCGGGGGGACATCGGACAGAATGGCATGGACTGGAGCAAGCACTCGGTTAGAGGTCTGGAATATTTTCAGGGATACATCTGAGAAAATTAATATGGAGAAACACAGGGCTTAACAAGGAAGATGGAAAACACCTAGGAGCCAGCGATGGTATATATATATATATATAGCAATTCTAGTTGGAGTGTTGAAATAGCAACCTATTGTGTTCCCCATCCATCCATATGTAAAAGAGTGGCAGATGTATACCATATGCAAAAAAATGTATCTGGGAAGAGTAATTGGTGTATGCTGGGGGGGGGCTATAGGGTGTAGGAAGAGGTAATAATAGTAAGTTTAAATAAACAAACTCAAATGTGTGTGCGTGAATAATAACACCCACACACTTTCTTTTCTTTTCTGTATACGACCCGGGTGGAAGACACCCATCGAGCCTTTATTTGGCCTGTCATGACCGTTGGTCAGTTCTCATCATCACATCCATATTTTTCACCCCTTGTTATTCAGCTGTCTTTGATTCATGCTTTATTAGGGGGTCTACCCCTGGCTGCCTGCTCCCCTCCGCTTTATGCTCTGGTGGTGGCTTTTTTGCCCAGCTCGGGGGTTGCGTTATGCACCAGGGAGGTTTTCTTGACCTCCTGCTGTCTCCGCCCGTCTTTTGGAATGGGCGTTGCCATCTGCATTTCGGCGTCATGTTTTCCACGCCCACATTGTGGCGGTGTTTACTCTGCGCCCTTGTGGGCTGTGTGGAACATCCCGGAGTGGGTTTGGTGTGTGTTTCGTATACACACCTCCCCTCTGACGGTTGACGTCTCTGACGCCAGCTCGTCAATCTCCGTACATGACGCTGGGGGCAGGGTGTCTGAAGCCGCCGCGGGTATATCCGGTGGTTTGGCGTGGCTGTAGCTGACACTCGGTTCCTTCTGGTCTGCACTGTGGTCACAGGTAGGGGAGTTTATCTATCATGCTTGGGGAGGCTCAGTACGATCGTAAGTAATATATCAACTTATCTACATTCACTGTGTGTATGCTATTATTCGTGCACACACAATGGAGTTTTACTCCAACTTATTATCATTGTTTTCCTTCCCCCCTCTAGCCCCCGAGCACACACCAACCATCCTCCCTGGCTATATATACTTTTTGTTTATTGTACATGGTATACATCCGTTATTTTCTTATACACAGATTAATATGGCACACAATAGGTTTACATCTTATATGCCAAGCTATACCTTTATTTATGGTCGGAGCCCTCGGTCCTTAACGATGTGAAGGAGCAAACATAAACACGCCACAAGACAGACAACAAACTAGACCTGAAGTGTGCCCTGGTCTACCGTAAGGTAAGCCCTGGTGAGCTGCACCGTGAGGCCCTTTCTGCTAGTAGAGTAGTTAAGAAAAGGGCGCTTACCTGAGGAGTGATGGCTGTTTCTGTAGAGAAACGTGTTGGAGTGTTCTGAGAAGGGGAATGGGTGGGCGGGTACGGCGCGCTGGAACCGGCACCGGCCTCGTGGAGAGGTCTGGTGTATATACCCTCCGGGCTCCTCCCATAATTGCAGGCCACCATGCTGGCCTTCCTATTTATGGTCGGAGCCCTCGGTCCTTAACGATGTGAAGGAGCAAACATAAACACGCCACAAGACAGACAACAAACTAGACCTGAAGTGTGCCCTGGTCTACCGTAAGGTAAGCCCTGGTGAGCTGCACCGTGAGGCCCTTTCTGCTAGTAGAGTAGTTAAGAAAAGGGCGCAAAGACTTGTTTTTAGGGAGGTAATGATTTATTGTTTGGCAAAAGATTGTAAGACAGGTTGTGCCGTGAAGGTGGTGACTCAGACTAGGGTTAGTTGAGACCAGTGAGGGATGGCAGCCATGGTCGAATCGGCTCCGGGTTCCTGGGAAAAGAACAGCGGGAAATTGAATCGGGACAGAGCGTCAGCTGAGGTGTTACACTTGCCCGGGATGTGGATGCAGAGGACCTTGAACTGGTTTAGCAGGGATAATTGTACTAGCCTGCGCAGGAAGGCCATAATGGTCAAGGACCTGGACCGGCCTTTGTTTATGATGTCAGCTGTGGCCTGATTGTCAGTGGAAAAAACCACCGTCTGGCCTGCCCAACTGCTTCCCCAGGTTTGTGCTGCTGCCACTATTGGGTATAATTCGAATAGGGAGGAGGACTGGCTGAAACCGGGGATTGCCAAGATTTCTGGCGGCCATGGACCGGCAAACCAGTGGGGGCCAAAAATAGCTGCGAAGCCCGTGGAGGCAGCTGCGTCAGTGACAATCCGGGGAGAAGAGGGAGATGCTGCCGGAATGAACATGGAAATGCCATTCCAGTCAGCCAGGAAGTGGTCCCACATGGAAAGGTCGGCTATAGCTGCCTGATCAAGTCTGAAGATCTGGTCTGGGTCTTGACATCCTGTGAGGAAAACTAGGAGGCGGGAGACAAAGGATCGTCCCTGAGGGATGACTCTCACTGCGAAATTTAACATCCCGAGTAAGGACTGAAGTTGCCTCCTGGAGCACCCCTGGGTGGCCGTGAAAGAATGAATGACTTCCCTGATGCGAGTCAACTTGTCTGGTGGTAGGCTGGCCTGCATGGCCTGAGTGTCGAGTATGACGCCTAAGAAGGTGATGCGATGTGCTGGGCCTTCTATCTTCTTCTCCGCTATGGGGACATTGAGGTTGGAGAAGACCTCCCTTAGACTCGTGAGGTCTACCGGGGGACGGTTGGGGTCTTCGATAAGCAGAAAGTCGTCCAAGTAATGGATCACTTTCTGACAGGATGCGTGGTGGGAGAGAATCCAGGACAGGGACTGTGCAAACGTGTCAAAGAGCCATGGGCTGCTTTTGGATCCAAAGGTCAGTTTCGTGGCGAAGTAGTACTGACCTTTCCACCTGACTCCGTGCCAGCGCCACAGACACGGTTGGATTGGTAGCAGCTTGAAGGCGTCTGCGACGTCTGCTTTGGAGAGCCAGGCGCCCTCGCCTGTGTCTAGGATGGCCTGGATAGCAAGGTCGACTGAAGAATATTTGAGAGAAAATTCTTGTGAGGGTATAAGGGAATTTAAGCTAGGTGTGTGAGAAGAATAAGGCGCGGACAAATCATAAATCAACCGGAGTTTATTTGAAAATTTCCCTTTTACAAGCCCGATAGGGCTAACTCTCCAAACTGAAAACGGTGGGTGAGAGAAGGGGCCGATCATGTACCCTCGGTCAAGTTCGTTTTGTAGTAGGGTACTGATGGCTTCCTCGTCGGTGGCTGCTGACAGCAGGTTTTTGCACTCGTGGGTGGTGTCGGGGAGTGTGATAAGCCCCGTGTGAAAGCCTGTGGTGAAGCCTTGTACCAGGAAGGCTGCTAGTGAGGGTGACGGGTGTGAGGTGAGGTAGGATTGCAGCCATCCGATATCAACACGGCTTAGTCAGGCTGAGCTGGGCTTATTGATCCCGCAGGTGATCCTGGGGTGGGCTTTGCGGCAAATGAGGCAGACGTGGAGGAGTCTGCAACGTGAGAAGTTGCAGATCCCCAAATTGAAATTGTTGCATATCGGCGCCCCTCCTAATGTTCGGACGGGTCGTCCGAGTCTGTCCTCCTGGGGGTGTGGTGGGGTTGCGTCTGAATACTGGGATGTGTGCGGGGCAGGGGGGAAGTTGGGGAGGCGTCTACCATCGGGTTCTGAACACCAATTGGCGGTGTGGGTGGAGGATTGGCAGTTAGCGCACAGTGGGGAGCGGAGGCCGGCGAAATGGCGACAGAAGAGTTCGGTGTCGATGGCGCTCCAGTCCGTGGTTGCTTGAAACTGACTGAGCTTGGCTGCTGCCTTTGCTGAAAAGGAGCGATGGTAGTCGTAGAAGGCGCTGCCTCCGTACTTGTACCCTAAATCTGTGACAGCATGAAGGTAGAGGTCTAGTTCTTCCCTCCTGTCGGGTTTGATGGAACAGATGACATCCCGAAACATGCCGAAAGCAAGTACGAATTCCGTCACCGTGAGCTTTCGTGTAAGCCTGTGGTCTTTTGCCTTCAAGATAACGGAAACGTCGCCCCAAGCGTAGGCCTTGTTCTCTGTCACATCGTGTACCGAGATCAGAAGGGATGCCAGGTTGACGTCGCGGCCATCTAGTATTTCCTTCCTGATGTTTGCCGGGATAAGATGTGCGGGGTAAACAGAAAAACCGGCGTGGGGCGTAGCTGTAACGCATGATGCGGGGGTGGCGGGGGCGGCAGCTGGTGGAGTGGGGGTTCCTTGCTGGAACTCCAAGGTCCCCACTCTGGCCTGGACATCAGAGATGGTAGAAGATAGAGAGGAGACCAGCGTGTGAAGTTGGGACACTGCCGAGACAATTGTCTGTAGTGATGCCTGAGTGTCTGGTGGGGTTGGTGGGGATGGGATGGGGAACAGTAGTCTGTACAGTTCGGCTTTCCTGGCCGTGATGGGGTAGGGGATGTTCCTGCGCCTCAGCTCAGCTGAGAGTCTGGGGATGGTCCAAGCTCTGAAGGCTTGAGAGGAGTTGTCTGCCGGACCCGCTTCGGGGGGTGATGGGGCGGGGGTGAAATCGTCGCTGCTGGCCAGAGACATGGCGTCTGCTAGAATAAAAGAGGGGGGGGGGGGAAGGGAGGGGGGGGGGGATGCATGTTTGTCTCGGGTTTCTTTTTTTTTTTTTTTTTTTTTTTGATTTGAAGGGCAGGAGAGCATATATATATGTATGTGGCTGTGGCAAAAAGGGGGGGGGGGGGAGGGGGGGGCAGGGTGGGAAACCTGTGTGACAGGTCTTTGCGCGCGTGCGCTGAGTGGGATGTTCCATGGGCCTATATGTAAAACTCGGGGGAGGGGGTGCGTGACACCCGAGGTGAGCCAGGAGGTGACTGGCCGGATGGTTGATGCTCGGGTGTCCGTCTGTGCTCGGCACGGACTGGTTAACCAGAGCCCCCCCAGGGCGGTACTGGGGGGAGTGGCTACTGGTTGATGTGCTAAGTAGGAATGTTTCGATCTGTAGCATTTGACGTAGGTTCGGTCAGCTAATACTTGCACTGCCAGCAAGTCATGAGACTAGGTGACCTTGTCTGCGTAGTGAAGGCTTGTGCTTCGAAAATAGAGTGATATGCATAGAAGTATGTGACAGTTACTAACGCCTGGAGATTTAATCAAAAACTATGGTGTTCTGCTTGGGTGGGGAGGGGAGATGTGTGAACGAAGCAAGATACCGTTCGACGGTATGGTAACAATTGGGGGTGCGCGTGAGCGCTGGGTGAGTTTGTTTCTTTGGCCTGTGGAACTCAGAGAATGCGTGACAACCGAGGTAAGCCAGGAGGTGACTGACCAGGTAATCGGTGCTCGGGTGTCCGTCTGTGCTCGGCACGGACTAGTTCAACCAGAGCCCCACCAGGGCGGTACTGGGGGGAGTGGCTGCTGGTTGGTTGCTAAGTAGGGATGTTTCGATCTGTAGTAGTTTGACGTGGGTTCGGTCAGCTAATACTTGCACTGCCAGCAAGTCATGAGACTAGGTGACCTTGTCTGCGTAGTGAAGACTTGTGCTTCGAAAACAGAGTGACATGCATAGAAGTATGTGACAGTTACTAACGCCAGGGTACTGAGCCAAATAAGTATGTGGGAGGGGGATATGTGGTGAAAAAGGTGTGAAGAGAATGGAAACTGAAACCAACAATAATTTACGCACCTGCTTGCTGCCCTAGTGATGGAGTCACTGTTGGGGTCAAAACCTGGTGGCCTGGTACCTACGGTAGGGTGACGTAAAATTATTAGTGAGAGGTGGGTTGCAAGAGCTGATTTGGGGCCGTAGTTGACCCCCTGGTGTAGAGATGCAAGCCCTCAAGAAAAAAAGGGGGGGGTTATTACACATTTTTTTTTTTTTTTTTTTACCTGAAAAGGAACGGGATGGTCTGATCCTGTTGTGTAGGAGACCAGGGGCGATTACTGACCTAAGGAAAAGGTGAAAAGGGATAGAGAAAGGCGTGAGTAGCTGAAGTTTGCTACTGGGGAGGTTGTGGCTGCGAGGCCAATGGAGGTCGAGCTGCAACGATTGCAGAGGTATGTGGGAGGGTGGATGTGGGAGCCGTGACACAAACCTGCGATGAGGCAAGATGTGCGGGGGGGCGGCTGTGCCTCACATTGGCTGGGTTGCCGTGGAAGGCAAGGAGTGGACTGTCTTGCTGAGGTTTGCAAGGTGTGGGGGCCCGTTTACACGAACTTGCGGTGCCTGCAAGAAGTGCGTGGGGAGTGCAGTGACAGATGCTCTGGTGAGTGTGTGTGCGTTTTTTTTTTTTTTTTTTTTTTTTGTGGGGGGGGGGGGGGGGGGGGTTTGGGGGGGGGGGCGTTGTGGTGGACGTGTGAGTGAGGGGATGCTTGCACTGGGTAGCGGGCGTAACAACCAGTGGAAGTGGGGTAATTGTGGGGTAGAAAATGACAGACAATAGCAGTTGAAATGACTCAGTGAAAAACAGGGGTTTCGACGTAGCGACGAAAAAGCATAAATCCTACCTGCGACGCTGAAGCGGAACGAACTGGGGGTGCGATCGGGAATCGAATCCGTAATCTGGAACGAGGAGCGTCGGACAACTCAGGAACATGTACTGAGTTGTTTGTCGGCCTGGTGACGTGTAGTACGGCGCGCTGGAACCGGCACCGGCCTCGTGGAGAGGTCTGGTGTATATACCCTCCGGGCTCCTCCCATAATTGCAGGCCACCATGCTGGCCTTCCTATATATACTTACCATCTATGCTTCCTAGGTGTTTTCCACTCCCTTTTGAAGCCCTATGCTTTGTATGGGATCTCATTTATCATGCTTGGGGGTGTGACTATTATAACTTTAGACAACATAGTAATCTATCTACATCTAGTGTGTGGGTGTTATTATTCACGCACACACATTTGAGTTTGTTTATTTAAACGTACTATTATTACCTCTTCCTACACCCTATAGCCCCCCCCCAGCATACACCAATTACTCTTCCCGGATACATTTTTTTGCATATGGTATACATCTGCCACTCTTTTACATATGGATGGATGGGGAACACAATAGGTTGCTATTTCAACACTCCAACTAGAATTGCTATATATATATATATACCATCGCTGGCTCCTAGGTGTTTTCCATCTTCCTTGTTAAGCCCTGTGTTTCTCCATATTAATTTTCTCAGATGTATCCCTGAAAATATTCCAGACCTCTAACCGAGTGCTTGCTCCAGTCCATGCCATTCTGTCCGATGTCCCCCCGCTGCGGTAACCATTCACCGTGTCCCCTCAGCTCCCGAGCTGGACATCTACTGCCGCTATCACGACATCAACGGTTGGTGACTCAGCCCAGGTACTTGGTGAGTATGGGGTCTCTGTTTTGTTGACCCTGTTTGCCATATACTATCTTCCCTCTTGTCCTTATTATTCCCAACACCAACATACACCCATTTATTTACTATCTTTTGTTTCAGACCAAACAATTACGCATCTGCCCCTGAAGAGCGAGCACAGACTCGCGAAACGCGTAGGGCACCATCGATGCTCTTTATATACTTACATGGCTGGAAATTTCCCGTTGGGGCACTACGAATGCTCCTTACATGTTGATATTTGTTGGGTATCTCTGTTGTGTGGATTTTGGCTCACATATTGTTTTCATCATATATGTACAACTTTTCACTTCGTATTATGTAAATGTATCAACTGACTCAGCTATTCGCGATGAATTCTGCTACTCTATGGATATATATGAAATGTAATGTATTGTTATTTTTTACTTGTACTTCTGCTGTTGACTCGGCTATTATGCCTGGTAACGCACATTTATTGCTGTTCCCAATCGTTCATACAGCAGTATGTTATTAATAAATTGACTTTATCACATTTCTTTGTGAACTGGTGCCTATATCTCTCCCACCTCACTTAAAGTCCCATGGCTAATTCTTCTCTTTCTATGTATTTCAGGGATGGAGTTGGTAGAGTGGTTATGACAGTCCTTATTTTTCTTTTCTGTTCCTAGTGAATAGGAACAGCGATCTCTCTCTGTACTCCTAGTCATTCCCATCACAGTTAGTAACACATTTAACCCCTTGATTTCCCCCAAGTGTTAACCCCTTCCCTGCCAGTGACATTTATACAGTAATCAGTGCATTTTTATAGCACTGATCGCTGTATAAGTGTCAATGGTCCCAAAAAAAGTGTCAAAAGTGTCCGATCTGTCCGTCGCAGTTTCGCTAAAAATTGCTGATCACCGCCATTACTAGCAAAAAAAAAATCTATCCCCTATTTTGTAGACTCTATAACTTTTGCGCAAACCAATAAATATATATGCTTAGTGCAAATTTTTTTTTTCAGAAATATGTAGAAGAATACATATTGGCCTAAACTGATTTTATAGATTTTTAGAAATTTTGTTTTTTTTTATATATTTTTTAGGGTTATTTATTATAGCAAAAAGTAAAAAAATATTGCTTTTTTTTTTCCAAAATTGTCGCTCTTTTTTTGTTTTATAGCGCAAAAAATAAAAACCGCAGAGGTGATCAAATACCACCAAAAGAAATCTCTATTTGTGGGAAAAAAAGGATGTCGATTTTTTTTAGGTACAATGTTGCACGACGGTGCAATTGTCAGTTAAAGCAACGCAGTGCCGTATCGCAAAAAGGGGCTTAAATTCCGGGGCTGAAGTGGTTAATATAAATAAGCACATTTATGCAGTTCAATGCAAAAAAACACATATGTACGCAGTTCAAGTTATGTAAACATGCGTTTATAGAATATGCATTTATGCAAATGTGCTCTTGCAGACATGTTTATGCTAGTAAGCAAGCATGTATTTATGTTTATGCAAACATGAGTCTATGCATCATGCAAACATGTAGCTATGCAAACATGTAACATGTATCTATGTGACGATGTGTTTATGCGACCATGTGTCTATGCGATATGTGTATGTAAACCTGTATCTATGCAAACATGCAACATGTGTCTATGCGACATACAAACCATGTATCTATGCAACATGTACTATGCAAACATGTACACACATGCGCCCCATGCAACGCGTTTGACGCAAACATGCGCCTCATGCAACGTGTTTGACGCAAACATGCGCCTCATGCAACGTGTTTGACGCAAGCATGCTCCTCATGCAACATGTGTTTGACGCAAACCCACGTTCTACGCAACATGTTTTTGACGCAAACGCGCGTCCCACGCAACATGGGTTTGACCCAAACGCGCGTCCCACGCAACATGGGTTTGACCCAAACGCGCGTCCCACGCAACATGGGTTTGACCCAAACGCGCGTCCCACGCAACATGGGTTTGACCCAAACGCGCGTCCCACGCAACATGGGTTTGACCCAAACGCGCGTCCCACGCAACATGGGTTTGACCCAAACGCGCGTCCCACGCAACATGGGTTTGACCCAAACGCGCGTCCCACGCAACATGGGTTTGACCCAAACGCGCGTCCCACGCAACATGGGTTTGACCCAAACGCGCGTCCCACGCAACATGGGTTTGACCCAAACGCGCGTCCCACGCAACATGGGTTTGACCCAAACGCGCGTCCCACGCAACATGGGTTTGACCCAAACGCGCGTCCCACGCAACATGGGTTTGACCCAAACGCGCGTCCCACGCAACATGGGTTTGACCCAAACGCGCGTCCCACGCAACATGGGTTTGACCCAAACGCGCGTCCCACGCAACATGGGTTTGACCCAAACGCGCGTCCCACGCAACATGGGTTTGACCCAAACGCGCGTCCCACGCAACATGGGTTTGACCCAAACGCGCGTCCCACGCAACATGGGTTTGACCCAAACGCGCGTCCCACGCAACATGGGTTTGACCCAAACGCGCGTCCCACGCAACATGGGTTTGACCCAAACGCGCGTCCCACGCAACATGTGTTTGACCCAAACGCGCGTCCCACGCAACATGTGTTTGACCCAAACGCGCGTCCCACGCAACATGTGTTTGACCCAAACGCGCGTCCCACGCAACATGTGTTTGACCCAAACGCGCGTCCCACGCAACATGTGTTTGACCCAAACGCGCGTCCCACGCAACATGTGTTTGACCCAAACGCGCGTCCCACGCAACATGTGTTTAAGCCAGTTTGTAAGCATGCCCCTGCTCAACTGCACCAAGCCCCATGCTGGTTTTGCAGGATTAGCCAAGCACATATGCATCCAATGCAGCCTCTATGCTGCTTCACAACAGCGCACGCTATGCTGGAGACACAACTCAGACACAGCAGTAAGTATCCAAGAATACCTTTTCCCTAATCGTCTTTCAGGACAGCACCTGAGAGAGTGACTCCTCCCTTTGTCCACAGGAAACACCTCTTCCACCAAACTTTAAAAGGAGGCTCCTTCCCACATATGGTCAGTTTTTGTGTTTCCTCCGGAGGGAACACTTCGTGGGAGACAGGGCTCTTAGGTGCTATCCTGAGGGCCTAGGATCCTACTCCACCATTTTTCATACCTCAGGGGAGCTGTCCCTCCCATTCCACAGCGATGCTACGATGCTGATGGCTGGGCTCCTTCTCCTCCTTCATGGTGCTCACTGGAGCTAGACTGCTGTGGGTTCTGCCCCTGGGTGGCGGTGTACAGCAGCAATGGCCGGCTTGTTTTTTGAAATGTATGCCGGTCCACTTGCTGCTGTTTGAAAACGCCGCCGCCATCTTGGGGGTGGCATGCTGTGCTCCATCCGCCGGAAGTGAGGCGTCCGGAAGGGGCGGGGCCTACGGAGCAGGCGCGCGGCGTCATTTCCGCCGGAAGTCGCAGGAGGAGAAGGGAGGGACGGGGCTGGTGCTTATTAGCTGGTTCTGGTCCGGCGCACTGGCGCTATTGGAGTCCGGAACCGGCGTTTTAGCCACGAGTTATCGCAAGCGCCTCATCAATGGAGTCGGCAGCAGCGAGTGGGACAGGCACAAGCACCAGCAAGGCCCAGGTAAGGGACAGTATTTGCTGTCCTCCCTTACCTTAAGGTCTCTCTCCCCCACCCCCCCCCCCCCCCCCCCCGGTGGCAGGGGCCTGTCTGGGCACATGAAGCAGTTGCTTTATCCTTCATTGTGCACCTGTGGTGAGCCTTTCAATAGGGAAGGGTTGTCTCACGGGTTTGGGTTTTTTCTTCTTTTTCTCATGGCAGGCCAAGAGCTCTGATCCAGTGAAAAGGAAATGCCCCTCATGTAAAGCTAAACTACCAGAGGGATGGAAGAAGACCTTATGTCAGGTCTGCATAGATGCACTAGTGAAAGAAGAAGCTTCCTCCGCTTGCAGCGATCTGATCGCATCAGTCAAAAAGGAGCTTGATGCGACTATACAGTCTTTCCGCTCTTCACTAGTGAACCCATCCCTGAGTCAACCATCTGCCTCACAATCCTCCCTAGGCTCACCTGTGATCCCGTCGGTAGAGAATGAGTTATCTCTCACCCAAGAGGGACTTTCCCCCACCCAGTCTAGAGAAGAATCTGAGGGGGATGAGGAAGGTGAGGAATTCCCTTCTAAGTTTAAATTGTCTTTGGAACAGGTGGATGGCCTGTTGAAGGCAATTTGTACTACCTTAGGGTTAGAGGAGGAGAAAAAAGAGTTGTCCCTGCATGACAAAATGTACGCAGGACTCAGCGAACCTAAGAGTCGCAGTTTCCCAGTGCACCCAGTCATATCTGAGGCTATTAAAAAGGAGTGGGCAGAGCCAGAAAGGAAGCCTTTTTTCCCTAAAAATTTAAAAAGGCGTTTTCCTTTCGATGAAAACCCGGCTGAAGTCTGGAATAAAAATCCAAAACTTGATGCCGCTTTCTCCCAGGTCTCAAGATCGACTGACCTAGCATTCGAAGACATGGGAGTATTAAAAGACCCCATGGACAAGAGGTTGGACTTGCAGCTAAAAAGAGCTTGGCAATCCATTATGGGAAACCTAAAACCTGCTATGGCGACTACGGTCGTTTCCAGAAATATGGAGTTCTGGTTAAACCAACTTAAGGCCCATATTGCAGCAGACTCCCCAAAACAAGAAATTTTGGAATCTTTCTCTACCCTCTCAACTGCAGTAGCATATATATCTGATGCTTCAGCTGAGTCTATTAAAATGACAGCCAGATCTGCAGCCCTGGCTAACTCAGCCCGAAGGGCTTTATGGTTAAAAACCTGGCCAGGAGACGCGGCTTCCAAGAACAAACTCTGTGGAATCCCGTTTCAGGGTGACTTACTTTTTGGCCCTGACTTGGACGCTGTGTTAGATAGGACAGCGGATAAAAAGAAGTCTTTACCAATCAAAAAGAAAAAGCAACCAGCAAAAAAGTTTTTTCGTCCCCCCCGGGCTCAGGAAAGTAGACCCCAGGAGAAAAGGAGGAACTGGACGTCGCAGAAAGGTAAAGGAAAGGGAAATGTCCTTTTCCATCCTCCTGCGACCTCCGGAAAGACCCAATGACTTGGGCCTCCCAGTAGGGGGAAGACTTCAGAGTTTTCTCCCTCCGTGGGCCAGCATGACAGAAAATCGATATATTCTGGACATGCTGTCCCAGGGTTACAAAATAGAGTTTTTGGAACCCCCGCCAGAAAAATTCTATGTGACAAACCTATCAAGGGACGTCACAAAGGCCCTAGCCATGAAGAACCTGTTAAAGGATCTGAGATATCAGAGGGTCATTGTTTCGGTACCCCCGGAAGAACGGGGCAGGGGGTTCTACTCTCACATTTTTTTGATAAAAAAGCCATCAGGGAGCTACAGGTTAATCCTCAACCTAAAACCCCTGAACAGATTGGTCCATTACAAAAAATTTTGCATGGATTCAATTTTCTCAGTCAGGAACATGCTGACAAAAGGGTGCTTCATGGCATCTATAGACTTAAAAGATGCTTACCTGCACATTCCCATAGCTCCGCAGTCTCAAAAGTTCTTGAGATTCGCAGTGAATATGGGCAAAGAGATTGTACACCTGCAGTTCAGGGCCCTTCCCTTCGGCCTTTCGTCAGCCCCTCGTATCTTTACGAAGGTAATGGCGGAGGCTCTCGCCCCTCTTCGTCTTCAGGGGGTTGCGGTAATCCTGTACCTAGACGACCTCCTCTTCTTTGCCCCCTCCAGGGAGAGGTTGCAGGAGGATCTGGCCGGGGCTCGCGGTCACTTGGAGGCTCTGGGGTGGCTAGTAAACGTCCCAAAATCAAACCTCAATCCAACCCAGAAGATACTCTTTCTGGGGTTCCAGATAGACTCAGTGGAACAAAGGATTTTTCTCCCAGAGGAGAAAAAGGTCAGGATTCAGAGGGCGGTTTCAGCTCTTCAAACGAACCAGTTGGTTTCAGTGAGAAGAATCATGTCAGTCTTGGGGACTTTGACTTCTTCGATGCCTGCCATCCAGTGGGCAAGGAGGCATTTCAGGCCCCTCCAGAGGTTCCTCTTAGGAACGTGGGATCACAGGTCAGAGGGCCTCGACACCAGGGTAAGAGTTCCTCCCAGGGTCAGACGCTCGCTGTGGTGGTGGAGAGGTCAGGAAGTTCTACAGAAAGGCCTTCTTTGGTCCTTCCCAACAGAAAAGGTGGTCACAACGGACGCCAGTATGTGGGGATGGGGGGCACACATGGGTCAGGACTTGGCACAGGGGACATGGTCTCAGGACGAATCCAGAAGATCGTCGAATTGGAGAGAATTAAAAGCAGTCGCTGCAGCTTTAGCTGCCTTCTCCCCATACCTCCTAGGGTGCCATGTCAGGATACTGTCAGACAACGCCACTACAGTAGCCTACTTAAACAATCAGGGAGGCACAAGGAGCAAGTCCTTGTATCTTCTATCGGCAGAGATTATGGATTGGGCAGAAACCAGTCTTCTGTCTCTATCCGCTGTCCACCTAAAAGGCACATTGAACCAGGTGGCAGATTATCTAAGCCGACAGACAGTGCAGGAAGCAGAGTGGAGCCTAAACACAGAGGTGTTCACTCTAATCTCCAGTATCTGGGGCCTTCCGCAGGTAGACCTGTTCGCCTCAAGAAGGAATACCCAGCTTCCTCAATTTTTTTCCCTCGAGAGAAACGACGGTTCTCAAGGGACAGACGCCTTAGCACAGCGGTGGAATTTTCAACTGGGGTACGCTTTTCCCCCCTTTCAGCTAATTCCACTGGTGCTGAGGAAAATACAAAAAGAGGGTGTTTCAGTAATCCTGATAACCCCGTTTTGGCCAAAAAGGGCTTGGTTTTCTCTGATCCTACAGTTGGCAGTCAAACCAGGTTGGCACCTCCCGCTGAGACCAGATTTGTTAACTCAGGGGCCAGTGCATCATCCAGATGTAAGCAGGCTAAAGCTCACTGCTTGGTATCTGAGGAGCAATTGCTAAGAAGCAAAGGCTTTTCGGAAAGACTAATTTCCACTTTGCTCTCCAGTATAAAGAAAGTAACCAGGGCCATTTATGGCAAGGTTTGGAAGGTCTACGCGTCCTTTTGTCATGCAGAACATAGAGAGGTAAAGAACCTAGTCTCAGTTCTGGAATTTCTGCAAAAAGGGGCAGATAGAGGGCTCGCCGTCAGCACTCTTAAGGTGCAGGTGTCAGCTTTAGGGGTCTATTTAGAAAGATCACTATCCTCAGTACCCTTAATCACAAGATTTTTCAAAGCGCTCTCCAGGGCTAGACCGGTCCCAGTAAGATCTTTTCCCTCTTGGGACCTCTCCGTAGTCTTGCAGGCCCTTACTAAAGAGCCTTTTGAGCCCCTGCAGAGCATTTCACTTAAAAATTTAACCCTTAAAACAATTTTTCTTGCAGCAATCACTTCAGCCAGAAGGATTAGCGAACTGCACGCTCTGTCAGTGAAGGAGCCCTTCCTATCAGTTTTTTCAGACAGAATTGTCCTTAAAGTGGATCCGGGGTTTTTGCCGAAGGTAGCGAGCTCCCATAACAGATCCCAGGAGATTACTCTCCCAACTTTCTGTTCTAACCCGAAGGGCAATAAGGAAGAGCAGTTTCACAACCTGGACGTAAGACGTACCTTGTTGCATTATTTAGAAGTTACAGGGGGCTTTAGAGTTTCAGACTCTTTATTTGTTCTCTTTTCTGGAAATAAAAAAGGCAAGCAGGCATCCAAGGCTTCCTTAGCTAGATGGATCAAAACAGCTATTTCTACTGCTTACAATGAGTCGGGTCAATCCCCCCCTAAGGGGGTTAAGGCTCATTCAACTAGGGCTCAGGCCACTACATGGGCAGAAAGAGCTGGTGCCACTCCAGATCAGATCTGTAAGGCGGCTACGTGGTCAAGTATGTCTACATTTGTCCGTCATTACAGGCTGGACCTCCTGTCAGCAGGAGACCAGGCTTTTGGCAGAAAGGTTCTGCAGGCTGTGGTCCCTCCCTAAGGGGTAAGTCTCTATTATCCTCTCAGGTGCTGTCCTGAAAGACGATTAGGGAAAAATCAAGTTAGACTTACCGGTAACTTGTTTTCCAAGAGTCTTTCAGGACAGCAGCATCCCGCCCTAATGTGTTTTTACATATATATATACTGTGACTAACCATATCTCGATTATGTGTTCCAGTTTGGGGCCGGAGGTTCTCTACTACAACTGACCATATGTGGGAAGGAGCCTCCTTTTAAAGTTTGGTGGAAGAGGTGTTTCCTGTGGACAAAGGGAGGAGTCACTCTCTCAGGTGCTGTCCTGAAAGACTCTTGGAAAACAAGTTACCGGTAAGTCTAACTTGATTTTTTTGTAGTATATAATTATCACTTATCTGGTCACACAGCTCTTATATAGCCATGGCCGAAGTTATGCTTCAGAGGCCTTGCTGATCCTTCAGCCCACATGGTCCACCAGAAAATGGCCACCCTAATACTTCCTGTCTATACAGGATTAGGCCATGCTGAGTAAACCCACACCCTCTAGTGGCTGGAGGAGACACTGCAGCCCCTGAGTGGCCACCGGGAGAAAAAAAACAGACAATCAGATCTTTTTTTGCACCATACAGACTTCCCATTCCTGCCCCCGACTCTGAGTTTAACAGGAGTCAATCCTTCACCCATCACTGCAGGCTTTGTTATAAAAGACCTTCAGGGACTGGGTCCACTCCCCTGAACCTGTATAGCACCCTGCAGGAAAACACCTTGGTCAGAACAAACACTGCACAGGGTTCCATTATGCAGGGTCCAGCGCCGTAAGGCTGCATTACAGGCAAACCTTGAGGAATCTTCTCTCCTGTCCAATGAGGCTTGGGTACCATCCATTTTGGTTGACAGCTCTTTTGAATGGATTTGAATAAAGTCCATGATTCTAAAAAGAACCGTCCAGACCTCCAAGTATGCTCCCAGAGCACATGTATACCATCAGTGACCACCACCTTACAGACACTTGCAAAAAAATGAAGTACTTCCTGTGTAGAAGGGGTTATATAGGGGAGGACTTCCTGTTTGATCGATCTGATTTATCTACCAGTGTCTATTCACCTATAGGTGGCATATAACCCAGATAGTAATGGCTGCTCTGTGTCCTGTGATGTACGATAAAGAAATAGGCATATTTTCCTTGTTAAAGGCATTTTACACTAAATTAAGTGATTAGTTGTGACTGCAGTTTTTACAATTCTCAATAGAACAGGAGTAGAGCGGAATTCTCCTACTGAGGACACCTGTTCCAGTGATAACTTTTAAATATGAGTTTTCCCCTCACTTTGGGGGAGACTTCCTCTCACTTCTTGTTAAGATTTCATGCCAGGTAGTGTGTCAAAATATCTTCAGCAAGGAAAGAGGCAGCAATGAAAACCTATACAGTAGTAATGGGGTATATTGTGTAATAAGTGTTGTGTGTACATACATTTCTATGCAGAACAGCAAAAAGTTCATAGAGTCCAAATGGAGCGTTTAGAGTAACTTTCCACTGATCTCAATGCACCCGATTCAGCACCTCTGACTGAAGTATCTCTAGGCAAACAAATAAGAACAGCAGTTTGCAAACTGAGTGTAGTATATTAACAATAATATACTACACTCATATTGCGCACTGCTGTTCTTATCAGCAATGAAAACCTGATAGAGGTTCTAACACTTTACCACTCTATGCAAAGAGAGAAAAAAACATTTTAGCTATAGCTCATCTTTATTTATCTCACTTGATCCAAAAAAATCCTAAAACATTTTGTATTAAAAAACACCAAAGAGAAAGGCAGGCTTGCATGGGATACTGTAACCAATAAAAAAAGACATAAATGTGCTTAAAAAAAATAGGGCAGAAAGGATGAAAATAACAAGAACGCCTACAGCATATAACTTCAGGTTGGATACATATTTCATATGCCTTTTTCTGATACAGTGGGTGTTGCTAACCCCTACAGCAGCCAAAGTAAGCTTCCTATAAATTAGTAGATGGGCGTGGATGTGGTTTTATATCAAAGTGCATTGTTACTGATGAATACTGTTGTAAGCAAGACTGACAGAAGAAGTCAACTTAGCTAATGGGTTTAGAACTTTTGACTTCTACCCTAAGATCAGCAGTCATTGGTTTAGTGCGAGAATTAGCAAGCTGCACTTTTTGGTTAGGTAAACTACTTCCCATCTTTCCATGAGCTGTAGAAGCCCAGATATTGTGTTATACAGTACACCTCCCCTCTTTCCCAACCATGTTTCGACCACACAATATCAAGGAAACCAATATGTGATGTGGCATTATTGACAACTCTTGTCTCTAGCTCCATGCTCTTGTCTGAGATGAGCACCGTTCCAATGGAGTGCATAGGGAGGGGGATTTTGTCATATACACTTTACAACACAGGTGCAATCACAGCAGAGCTCTGCCTGTGCTGCTCACAGCCCAGTTTGTGTATGCCAAGTCAGTGTATATGCAGGGAGAGGCTAGCTAGGGTGTCAGTTGGAGGTTTCAGTTCCAAGTCTGATGTCGGCACAATAACGATGCAGAGCACAACTACAGTAATGCCCACAAATCGGTCGTCTTTATGAGGAGGAGCAAAAAAGTTGCAATTGAATAAAGAAAGAATGATTTAATTTGAGGATGCAATTGCGATTCAAAGGAAAAACATTGCAAAGTATCTGGACCAACATTCTATTGATAATGAGAGTTCTTTTGGCCATGTAATGCACTTTATTATGGAGGGATGGTGCATGACTTAGCGAGTGCATTACTGTGTGTGTACACGCCTAATTACAGATTGGTGTTCCTCCAGAAACTATGGGAAAGATATTTGAAGAAAAGGGTATTGCTGTTATTGGAAGTAAAGATTTTGTACCTCATTTGACTTTGATGAAGCTGTCAAGAGCCCCAAAGCTGCGGAAACAGGTGAGGTCCTGTTACCTGAGTAAAAATAATAATGCTGGTAAATGAAAGCCCAATTACGTCTCCAAAATAGATATTCAATTAGACATAGATATTCTGTTACAGCAGTTTTGCAGAGTATATAATGCGACAGTCCAGTTGTTCCTCATAAGATATAGTAGTTGAAAATCAACTCCTGTGCTCCTTCTCCCATGATCACAGAACATGATGGTGTTATGGATAACACCCATAACACAATTACACAATTACAACAGCAGCGGAGGTTATTTAACAATTATACACCTATGATATGTCGATTTTCAAATACTATATCTTATGAGGAACACATCTCTCTTCAGAGACCCTCTGCAGCTCCAATTCTCTATGAGTTACAGGCTTGTGATGTACCTTTTCTTTTACCCACCTTACTATATTGTGGTAACCACATAATCACTGCTCAACTGGGAATTATTATTATGGACTAGTCACCACCTTGCTGGCACGTACCCGTTACATCCGCCGTAGCCCTGAATTTCTACCTATTTTAATGTCTACCTATTTTGTTATCTACCTTGTTGCCATACTCTGTGTGATGAACCCATTAATGTATGCCTAAGCTCCCGAAGAAGCGTATATATATGCCTAACACGTAGAGCCAAGCTACTGCAAAACATGATCAACTCCCACCAAGACTAATAGACAAATAATTTGCTATTGCAATAGGAATTGCGTTATTACTTTTCAGGATCTTTTTCTTGGTGTATGAGTTGTGTGTGTTCTCAGTATCTAGGCAACCTTTACTTTGCAAAGTTTTTTAATCATTGTCTGTCTGATTGTTTTTTATTTTTAATCAATTTATAAAAAAAACATTTTTAATTTTAACATTGTGTACCTCAGTGCCTATAAAGTCCAAGTACCAATTCTCTATCCATATCTCCAATTTAAGGGAGGTGGCACATATTTTGATTAATTTTGGTATCCACGGTGCCATCCTGTGGTGATACCTTGAACTAATCCTTTCAGTAGAATACCACAGTTGTCGGTGCTTGCGATAGATTCATGTACCTGTCTGATGGAGAACTCCGAGAGACTAGTTGTCTCCCTTGTGATTGACAGCTAATGGCTAGCTGGCTGTGTAACAGCTATAGAATCGGCTATGCAACTAGTATTTCATTATCCCCATCAGGCAATGTCTTTTCCAAGTTCATTGCAAACTTACACACAGGAATAATTTAACACACAACACCCCCTCCTGACAAGTCTGGCCTGTCTGTGTACGCCAGCTTAGTGTTGGTCTTAATTACCTTGTTTCACTATCTACAAACTGGCTGTATTTCAAGCCAATGTGAAAGTGACGCAAATAAGAACTACCCAAACTATTTCCAAAACTGTGTAAGAAGGCTTTCATAAAATAGGTGCAGGATTTTCTAATGGGCCTGTACTCGTGACAGTATGTAAATACTGGAAACCTGCCTGTGTGAGTGCATATTTCCTGTTCCTGAGCTTATTTTCCAGGCTGTACACCAACAAAAATGACACATTTTGTTTATTGATGTCATTAAAGCAGATGACAACCTTCAGCCTTATTGCAGAAGTCTTACTGGCAATTTGTCAGTTTTAACAACCTTATTTTAGCTTTCAATTACAAACATGATTTAATAGTTTGTACACTTATGTGTGTATACATATTTTACATGTATATTTGGTTGTGTTAAGCTATTTGTTTTTGCACTCAAAATTTTGCCAGAACACGTTTGTTGTATTGCCCATATTAGCATGGGTCCAGTACTGTGCTCTGCTTGTGGATTTCAGATTAAACATAATGATGAGTTCATGCTAGGTACTGTACATGGCTCTTGATTTGCATAGTCAGCAGCAGCCTTTGAGATTCATTTGATCTCAGTAATAATTACCAAAATTTCATGGATCAGGAAGCAAGGAATGTGCAAAAATAGTACAAGCTGTATTTGTATGTGTTTGTTTCCAGATGAATTCATGTACACTGTCACAAACACACGCAAAGAGCCTTTTGAGTGACCATGATCCTTTACTTAGTCTCCATATAGATAATATATTTTGCTGCATATATGTATGTGAGCCTATAATGCCTTCATGAAGGAGGGAAAACAAATCAAAACGCCTGAACACAATTTTGCAACTTTGACATGTGTTAGTAAAACTGTACATATCATCCCAACTACTTAGTATATCCAGGTGAATTATACAAATTTTAGGACAAATTTTTTAAGGACAAAGGTTTTCAATTGGTTGTAAATGGTAATGGATATCTCCTGTTTTTTTCTAGTAAAGAAAAACTGGCCCAAATAGCAAGAAATTTTTTTTTTAAAATTTAGTGGTATATTTCTTGCCAATACTATAACCTACCATCTTCTCCTGCTTTTTGCGATCAGACTGATACCGCATATGTGTATGTTATTTGTTGTTTGTACCCGGCCAGAAACAATAGTGTGCATTTTTTGTTTTTTTTTCCTACCTACAACACACTGACACTAACTGACACTGATACTAATTTAACCACTTGACGACCAGCAACGTACTGTAACGTCACTGAGCTTCAAGTGGTTATACCAGGATGATGCCTGCAGCTACAGACATCATCCCAGTATTTTTTTTTTTGGAACCAATGGTCTGCTTTCTTTATAAAAGCAATCCTAGCATCTAACTAGCCGCTGGATTGCTTTTACAAGCAGCGGGAAGGGGCGTCCTGCCTCCTTATGCAGCTTTCTCGAGCGGGAGACCTGAGCTACCAGACAGTTTTTATCCTGGCTGAACATAGAGGTAATCGGTAATGGTATAGGAAACCGGAAGCGATGAGCATTCATCCAGTTTCCCTGGATGTAAGCCGCTACATTTTTAGAAAGGGAAAGCATCTGATAACACTAATCGTTTGAAATTAGTGACATAAAAATTTGCAACACCCACCAATTTATTCTCTAGGGCCTCTGCTTTAAAAGAAATGTATAATGTTTGGGGGTTCTAAGAAATTTTCTAGCAAAAAATACTAATTGTTACTTGTAGACAAAAAGTTTCAGAAAAAGATGGTTTGAGCCTACATTGAAGGGGGTGTGCTGTGCTGGGGGAGAGGTTTACGGGAAGGCTGGAGCAGTATTTAAACTAGTATTGAAGAGGGAGGGTGAATTAGTATATAAAGGGACAGACAGGTCAGACAGGGGTCAGCCCCTATTGGTGGGTGGAATTGGTGCTATGGCAGATGTTTTGAGGGTTTTCATGTTACAAACAATCCTTGCAAATGGTACTATTTATACTAAAATAAAAATATGCAACATACATGTGCAAAATGTGACAATGTGTTAAAGTGTTTGTTCACCAATGCCAGAAGTCTCCCAAGCAAAATAGGTGAGTTGGAAGCACGAGGGGAACTATGATTTAATTGGTATTTCTGAATCTTGGCTTCATTTTTCACATGAGTGGGCTATTCATTTTCCTGGCTATGCTCTCTTTGGAAAATACAGGGAAAAACAGAGGGGTGATGGTGTCTGTCTCCATGTGAGAAGTGACCTCAAAGTGAGTGTGAAAGAGGACCTGGTTGAGAGTTGGAGAGTATGATGAGTCAAGCCTTATTGGTGGAACTTTACATGGGTGTGTGTACTACAAAGGTTGTCATTGGAGTTTGTTATAGACCTCCCAGTTTTAATGAGGAGGTGGAGACTGAGCTCTTTGCACAGATGGAAAGGGCTGCAAGGTCTGGGCCAGTGATAATAATGGGGGATTTTAACTACCTGGGAATTGACTGGAGTAATGGCACTGCTAGGACAGTTAAAGGGCAAAAATGTATAAACCTATTACCAGACCATTTTATGGTCCAGTTTGAGGTCCCGACTAGGAATGACGCTCTGCTGTACATGGTAATCTCAAACCACGTAGAGCTTATTACCAATATTCATATAAAAGAACATCTGGGTAGCAGTGACCATAACTTGATTTCATTTAATGTTAGCTGTAAGCAACAAACCCATACGGGAAAGATAAAAACACTTAACTTTAAGAGAGCAAATTTTACAAGGATGAGGGCTGCTCTCCAAGACCTAGACTGGGAGGGAATACTGGCATTGATGGAATTCTTAAAAAAGACTATGCAAACTCACTGCAAAGTATATTCCCACGGGCAATAAGTTTAAAAGGCTAAAAATAAAACCTATGTGGCTCACAGCCAAAGTTAAAAAAGCTATAAATAATAAGAAAAGAGCTTTTAAAAAATATTTAAAAAAACGAACATAATCATTGTTTAAATGTTACAAGGAATATAACAGAATATGTAAAAAGGAAATCAAGGATGCAAAAATTCAAAACAAATGACAGCTTGTAAAAAAAAACTTAGTTATATTAATAGTAAAAAAGTCAGATCTGAGCTGATGTAGGCCCAAAGAGAAGGCCAATTTATGAAGTACTTTCTTCAGCTCTTTGTATACAAAGGAGCACGGGAAAGCTCATGTCCATAATAAGGATGGTATTGACACAGCCTCAAATGATCCACAATGGCTCAAAACTGATATGGTCCAGAAATATTTAGACAGAATAGAATAAAGGTGGATAAAGAACCTGGACCAGATGGCATTCACCCACGGATCCTCAGAGAATTTAGCTCTGTCATTTCAAAGCCACTGTTTCTAAATTTTAGGGACTCGTTAATGACAGGACTGGTACCACTGGATTGGCGTAGGGCCAATGTGGTGCCCATATTTAAAAATGGATCAAAGTCTTTGCCAAGTAACTATAGATCTGTTGGCTTAACTTTTATAGTCGGGAAGATACTGGATAGTTTAATAAAAGACCACATAGATGAGTTCTTGCTGAAAAAAAAATTAAGCAACAGACAGCGTGGATTTATGAAAGACAGAAGTTGTCAAACACTGTTTTTTTTTATTTTTTATGAGGAGGTAAGTAAAACTTTGGACAGAGGGTGGCTGTGGATGTGGTATTCTTGGATTTTGCAAAAGCGTTTGACACAGTTCCCCACACACGGCTAATGTGTAAGGTAAAGACTTCAGACTTGAACAGATCAATTTGTAAATGAATAGAAAACTGGCTAAAAAAATGAATTCAGAGAGTAGTGGTTAATGATTCTTACTCTGAATGGTCTAAGGTTATCGGTGGTATACCCCAAGGTTCAGTGTTGGTACCCTTACTTTTTTAATACCTTTTATACATGATATAGGGTCTGAGATTAAAAGTACCATTTCAGTGTTTGCAGATGACACCAAGCTATGCAGTGGAATAATGTCCTTGCAGGATGTCTCCAACTTACAAGCCAACCTCAATGCACTGTTTAATTGGGCAACTGTGTGACAAATGAGGTTTAATGTTGATAAATGTAAAGTTATGCACTTGGGGGGCTAAGAATATGCATGCATCATACATACTAGGGGGAGTACAGCTGGGAGACTCCATAGTGGAGAAGGATCTGGGGGTTTTGGTAGATCATAAGCTTAATAGCATGCAATGCCAAGTTGCAGTTTCCAAAGCGAGCAAAGTCTTTTCTTGTATTAGGAGAAGTATGGACTCCAGTGAGAGAGAGAGAGATATAATTTTGCCCCTGTACAAATCATTAGTAAGGCCTCATCTGGAATATGCAGTTCAGTTTTGGGCACCAGTTCTCAAAGTATATCGGGCAACTGGAGAAAGTGCACAGAAGGGCAACCAAACTGATAAGAGGCATGGATAGACTCAGCTATGAGGCAAGATTAGAGTATCAGAATTTATTCTCTCTTGAGAAGAGGAGATTAAGGGGGGATATGATCAACATGTATAAATACATAAGTGGTCCATATAGTGAACTTGGTGTTGAATTATTCACTTTAAGGTCATCAGAGGACAAGGTGGCACTCTATGTCTAGAGGAAAAAAGATTTCATCTCCAAATAAGGAAAGGTTTCTTTATGGTAAGAGCTGTTAAAATGTGGAATAGACTCCCTCCAGAGGTGGTTGTGGCCAGCTCAGTAGATTTCTTTAAACAAGGCCTGGATTCTTTCCTTTAATGTACATAACTGGGTACTGACATTTATAGGTAAAGTTGATCCAGGGAATATCCGATTGCCTCTCCGGGGATCAGGAAGGAATTTTTTCCCCTACTGTAGCAAATTCGAGCATGCTTTGCTGGGGGTTTTCGCCTTCCTCTGGATCAACTGCGGGTGAAGGATTGTGTTTATGGGATTGTATGATTTTATGATTTTTTTTTTGGTTGAACTAGATGGACTTTTATCAACCTGACTAACTATGTAACTATCCCAAATTCCAGGGGGTGTACACCAATGGCTTGGAGGAACACCAGGACCTCCCTTTAACAACATTTATTTAAAGGTTAAGTGATTTAGGCCTAACCCATGCATTCCAAATTTTACCAAACTTCCGGGGATACTTATGACCCGATTATATAAAGGTAAGACGGAGTCAATTAACAGACGCCACTGGGTAACCGTACAGGGAGCAGACAGCTTTAAGAATTACCTTTCTATCATAGAAACACAAGTAAAATAGTAGCAACATTTTATGAGTAGACTGAGCCACTGAGTCATTGATACCCAAGAGGAGCACTTTTTGGGTTAGCATTATAGGAAGATGGGTAACCGCATCACTTTCCAGTACCACTGCCTTACAGAAATACTGGATGAGTGGACATTCCCAGATGACATGAAAATATGTCCCAACTGCCTGCTAACATTTAGGACATGTCTCTGGGTGTTTAGGATATATGCGGGAGAGACGTTGAGGGGTGTAGTATGCTCTATGAAGGAATTTAAGGTTGTATAAATCTATCCCTGGAAGAGATAACAGTTGGTATATACTGTTGTATTCCTACGTCCCATTCCTCCTCCTTAGGGTAGGGATATTTTCCTACCAGGAGTGGTATAGGAGAGGATCCCTGTTTGTTTTGCCACAGGTGATGTGGAAATATATTGAGGATAGGATTTTATCCGCATTACAGGTGGTAAAAAACCTTTCTACTATATGAGGCGTTACAGTGACTGTCCTTGAACTGTGCTTGTATTGTTTGTTTCAATTGCAAGTATCAAAATAACATCTATGAAAGGAGTTGAAAGGTTGCTTTCCATGTGGGGAAGAGGAGCAAATGGCCGGCTGGCATAATCTGCTGTATTTTCCCAATTCCGTACCTGGCCCATACACTAGAATCGGGAATGTACCTAAGATGTGGAAGTTTAGGATTAGCCCACAACAGAGTGTGGGGGAGACAGTGTTGTCCATTTCTATAGCTGCCATTAGTTGTTCCCATACCTGCACCGTTGTCCGCATTGGAGTCGTCGCCTGTGGTATAGAATTTGTCCCTCTATAGATTATTTTAGTCAGGGCAGACTAGGATCCCAGGGCAGCAGCCTCTAGGTTAATTTCTGGGTTAGACCTAGTTTGTCAAACCACCAGCGAACAGTGACCAACACTGCCACCCAGCAGTACTTTCGGAAGCAAGTCCCCCAGAGGAAAGAGGGAGCTTCAGTTTGTGTTTAACTTTTCGAGGGAACACCCCAGCCCAAATTAAAGATGTAATAATCCCATCTAACTTGTTGAAAAGTGCAATTGGAATAGGGGTCTGGGTATTTCTAAAGATGTAAAAAAATTTGGGAAGAAACGTCATCTTAAAGAGATTTACTCATCCCACTGGGGTCAAGCGAAGTGTTTTCGATACCTGGCATTTAAGTATTATCTTCTGCAACACAGGACATAAATTATCAGCCAGATATTGTGATAAATAATTTTGTACGACAATACCAAGATATTTAAATTGGGACACCCATTGCAGAGGAGTGGGATGGAGAGTGAGGGGGGAATTAAGTCAGTTAGTGGAAATATATTGGATTTACTCCAGTTATATTTTACCCCAGAGAAATCGCCATACCTGTCTATGATAGCCATCGCTGCCGTGAGAGAGTCCGAAGCATCATGTAGATACAGAAGAGGGTTGTCTGCGTACAATGACATTTCCCCTTCCAAAGGTTCCACCATCAAACCTCCCACGGTGTCCGAAGAGTGAAGTAGGATAACCATGGGTTCTATTGCCAAAGCAAATAACCCTGGGGACAAAGTTGAACCCTGTCTCGTCCCCCTGAAAAGATGAAAGGGGGAGGACAGGGTGCCATTGGTGCGTACCTGGGCCACAGGGGTCCTATATACAGTGCCTTGAAAAAGTATTCACACTCCTTGAAATTTTCCACATTTTGTCATGTTACAACCAAAAACGTAAATATATTTTATTGGGATTTTATGTGATAGACCAACACAAAGTGGCACATCATTGTGAAGTGGCAGGAAAATGTTAAATGCTTTTCATTTTTTTTTTTTTTTACAATAAATATGTGGAAAGTGTGGCATGCATTTGTATTCAGCCCCCCTGTGTCAATACTTTGTAGAACCACCTTTTGCTGCATCTACAGCTGCAAGTCTTTTTGGGGATTTCTCTACCAGCTTTGTACATCTAGAGTGACATTTTTGCCCATTCTTCTTGGAAAAATAGCTCAAGCTCTGTCAGATTGGATGTAGAGTGTCTGTGAACAGCAATTTTCAAGTCTTGCCAGATTTTCTCAATTGGATTTAGGTCTGGCCTTGAGCCATTCTAACACATGAATATGCTTTGATCTATACCATTCCATTGTAGCTCTGGCTGTATGTTTAGGGTCGTTGTCCTGCTGGAAGGTGAACCTCTGCCCCAGTCTCAAGTCTTTTGCAGACTCTAACAGGTTTTCTTCTAAGATTGCCCTGTATTTTGCTCCATCCATCTTCCCATCAACTCTAACCAGCTTCCCTGTCCCTGCTAAAGAAAAGCACCCCCACAGCATGATGCTGCCACCACCATGTTTCACAGAGGGGATGGTGTGTTCAGGGTGATGTGCTGTGTTAGTTTTCCATCACACATAGCGTTTTGCTTTTAGGCCAAAAAGTTCAACTCATCTGACCAGAGCACCTTCTTCCACATGTTTGCTGTGTCCCCCACGCGCTTCTCGCAAACTGAAAACGGGACTTCTTATGGCTTTCTTTCAACAATGGCTTTCTTCTTGCCACTCTTCCATAAAGACCAGATTTGTGGAGTGCACAACTAATAGTTGTCCTGTGGACAAATTCTCCCACCTGAGCTGTGGATGTCTGCAGCTCCTTCAGCGTTACCATGGGCATCGTGTCTGCTTCTCTGTTTAGTGCTCTCCTTGCCCGGCCTCTCAGTTTAGTTGGAGGGCCATGTCTTGATAGGTTTGCAGTTGTGCTATACTCTGTCCATTTTCGGATGATGGATTGAACAGTGCTCTGTGAGATGTTCAAAGCTTGGGCTATTTTTTTATAACCTAACCCTGCTTTGAACCTTTCAACAATTTTATCCCTGACCTGTCTGGTGTGTTCCTTGGCCTTCATGATGCTGCTTGTTCACTAAGGTTCTCTAACAAACCTCTGAGGGCTTCACAGAACAGCTGTATTTATACTGCAATTAAAATACACACCGGTGGACTCTATTTACTAATTACAGTATCTCACAAAAGTAAGTACACCCCTCACATTTTTGTAAATTATTTGTATATCTTTTCATGTGACAACACTGACGAAATTACACTTTTCTACAATGTAAACTAGTGTGTGTACAGCTTATTTAACAGTGTAAATTTGCTGTCCCCCTCAAAATAACACAGCTATTATTGTCTAAATTAAAAAATTTAATATTAATGCTGGCAACAGGTGTCTATTGATCTGTACTGCAATTACCCCCCCCCCCCCCCCCAGGCGGGTGGGTCAATGGGGCCAACTTTGGTATTGCTATGTTCACATGACCTTTGTTTGGGTTAAATGATTATATTCTAGGATCAGAAATAAGTGATGATATACCTCATATATGCAAACGAATTTAGCAACTACCTGTTAGATGGAACAACACATTTTTCTGTAAGGACTACAGCTATTCACATGTAATCTGATGTCTCTTTTCTAATAAAGATTCCTTGTGTTAAAAACCAAACAAAAAACTGCTTGCAACAAAAGTGAGTACACCCTAAGTGAAAATTTCCAAATTGGGCCCAATTAGCCATTTTCCCTCCCCGGTGTCATGTGACTCAGTGTTAAAAGGTCTCAGGTGTGTTTAAATTTGGTGTTATCGCTCTCACTCTCTTACTGGTCACTGAAATTTCAACATGGCACCTCATGGCAAACAACTCTCTGAGGATCTGAAAAAAAGTTTTTTTGCTCTACATAAAGATGGCCTAGGCTATAAGAATATTGCCAAGACCCTGAAACGGAGCTGCAGCACGGTTTCCAAGACCATAGAGCGGTATCAGGAGAGTACTTACCGAGGCCGAAATACCGAGAGTGGTTCACCCTTGCAACTGAGCGCAGTCCGCCCCCTGGAGGTGAGACAGGGGATGAATGGCACAAAGAGGCACAGGTTACCCAACCAGGTGATGAGGACTGGAGCAGGTGCCAAGTTCTGGATCCGGAAGACACTGGAGAGTCCAAAACACAGGTGCAGGTACAGGGCTGAAGATAGGCAGGTCCGGGTCACAAGCAGAGATCACAGGGCAGGAGACAGAGGCAAATCTGGGTCACGAGCAGAGGTTCAAGGGGCCAGAGGCAAGCAAGCAGGTAAGTCCAGTACACAGTCCAAAGGTCAAGGGCAGGAGAAGGCAGCAAGGTCAAAGGCGAAATCCGGGTCAAAATCAGGCAATCGGATCAACAGGAAGCAGGAACAGAGCTTTGGCAGGAAGCTGAAGACAAGCCAGCGCTGGACTGGTCTCAAGCACTTCCTTAAATGGGCGGTGTGAGTGGTCATGTGACGCTATCACACACTGGGACACTGAGGCGTGCGCATGTGCGTGCGTCGGAGCGCCGAGCTGCGAATCCGCA
Source organism: Lithobates sylvaticus (assembly GCA_028564925.1). Lineage (NCBI taxonomy): Eukaryota > Metazoa > Chordata > Amphibia > Anura > Ranidae > Lithobates > Lithobates sylvaticus. The sequence goes on along the minus strand of CM053028.1, from coordinate 236,199,973 downwards.
TGCGCCAGAGTGCCGTTCCGCCGCGCATGCGCACAGGCACTCGGCGCGCAGCACTAAACTGTAGATTTTCCTGACAAGCGGTTTAACAGAACAGGTCCCACTCAGAACAGGCCTCGCCATGGTCGACCAAAGAAGTTGAGTGCACATGCTCAGCATCATATCCAGAGGTTGTTTTGGGGGAAATAGACGTATGAGTGCTGCCAGCATTGCTGCAGAGGTTGAAGGGCTGGGGGGTCAGCCTGTCAGTGCTCAGACCATACGCTGCACACTGCATCAAATTGGTCTGCATGGCTGTCGTCCCGGAAGGAAGCCCACAAACAGTTTGCTGAAGACAAGCAGACTAAGGGCATGGATTACTGGAACCATATCCTGTGGTCTGATGAGACCAAGATAAACTTATTTGGTTCAGATGGTGTCAAGCGTGTGGGGTGGCAACCAGGTGATGAGTACAAAGACAAGTGTGTCTTGCCTACAGTTAAGCATGGTGGTGGGATTGTCATGGTCTGGGGCTGCATCAGTGCCAACATGTACTGTGACATAGTGAAGCAGAGCATGATCTCCCTTCGGAGACTAGGCCGCAGGGAAGCATTTCAACATAATGACCCCAAACACACCTCCAAGACAACCACTGCCTTTCTAAAGAAGCTGAGGGTAAAGATGGCGGACTGACAAAGCATGTCTCCAGACCTAAACCCTATTGAGCATCTGTGGGGCATCTTAACACAGAAGGTGGAGGAGCGCATGGTCTCTAACATCCACCAGCTCCGTGAGCTGGAGGAGTGGAAGAGGACTCCAGTGGCAACCTGTGAAGCTCTGATGAACTGCACACCAGGGTTAAGGCAGTGCTGGAAAATAATGGTGGCCACACAAAATATTTACGCTTTGGCCCCAATTTGGACATTTTCACTTAGGGGTGTACACACTTTTGTTGCGAGCAGTTTAGACATTAACCACTTCAATACAGGGCATTTTCACCCCCTTCCTGCCCAGGTCAATTTTCAGTTTTCAGCGCTGTCTCATTTTGAATGACAATTGTGCGGTTATGTAACACTGTACCCAAATTTAAATTTTTATCACTTTTTTCCCCCACAAATAGAGCTTTCTTTGGTGGTATTTGATCACCTCTGCGTTTTTTTTTATTTCTTGCTCTATAAACAAAATAAGAGTGACAAGTTTGAAAAAAACACAATATTTTTTACGTTTTGCTATAATAAACATCCCATTTAAAAAAAAAAAAAAAAAAAAAAATTTTTCCTCAGTTTAGGCCGATATGTATTCTTCTACATATTTTTGTTAAAAAAAATCGCAATAAGCGTATATTGATTGGGATAGATTTATGGCATTTTAAGTATTATAATTTTTTTTTTACTAGTACATATCGGACACTTTTGACACTATTTTGGGACCATTCACATTTCTACAGCGATCAGTGCTATAAAAATGCACTGGTTACTGTATTAATGGCACTGGCAGGGAAAAGGGTTAACGCTAGGCGGCAATCAAGAGGTTAAATGTGTTACCTAGGGAGTGATTCTAACTGTAGGGGGAGGAGACCGATCAGTGTTCCTCTGTACTGGGAACACACGATCAGTCTCCTCTCTACTGACAGGACATGGATCAGTGTGTCCCTGCTCTGTTACTGGCAATTGCGAATGCCCGGCGGACATCGGCTCCTGAGTGACGTGGCAGGAAGCCGAGAATGTCATGACGCCCGCCCAGGATGGGAGATCCCTCCTGCGGACGTCATTTGACTATGGGCGTGGAAGGAAGTGGTTAATGGCTGTGTGTTGAGTTATTTTGAGGGGACAGCAAATTTAGACTGTTATACAAGATGTACTATCACTACTTTACATTGCAGCAAAGTGTCATTTCTTCAGTGTTGTCACGTGAAAGATATAATAAAATATTTACAAAATGTGAGGGGTGTACTCACTTTTGTGAGATACTGTAGGTGACTTCTGAAGGCAATTGGCTCTACTAGTTTTTAGTTAGGGGTATCAGAGTACAGGGGGCTGAATACAAATGCATGCCACACTTTTCAGATAAATGGTTTTACATTTTTTTTACAAATAAATTAAAAAACATTTGTTTTCCTTCCACTTCACAATTATGTACCACTTTGTGTTGGTCTGTCACATAAAATCCCAATAAAATACATTTACGTTTTTGATTGTAACATGACAAAATGTAGAAAATATCAAGGGGTATGAATACTTTTGCAAGGCACTGTAACAGTTGGATTCAAGTGATACACTTGGGGCCAAAGACAAATCGTCGAACCTGCCACGAATTTTCCCACTCTACAGAATAAAAGGCCTTTTCTGCATCTAGTGAGGCCAATATTAGACGATAGGCCAATATTCTTGTCAGAATTTTTGCATCTAGGAGTCATGTTGCCTTGTAGAAGGGTCCTTTCTGGTCTTGGGCACAATAGCCTCTGACATGGAAGGCGGGAGGCAGTGAGCATCCAATGCATTGCGATTTTGTTTCAAAATAATACGGGGCCGAATAACCTCCTAGGTTAGTTTTATAAAACTGCATAGGAAGTCCATCAGGGCCCGGATTCTTACTCGCCTGTAGGGACTTTATCGCAACCCAGAATTCTTTAAAGCCCCATACACACGCTCGGACAATCCGCGGACCAGGTCGGTCGGATTTTGTCCGACGTACTTGGTCCGATGTTGGTGTTGCGTACACACGGTCGGACTACGTTGTCGGAATATCCGGTCTGCAAGAACGTCGTGGCGTAAGTCGTCGTCCACGAGATTACAAAAGGGAAGTTCAGCACCACGTCAGGCACCCGTTGGGCTCTTCTGCTGATCCCGTGTTTATTGAGAGTTAGTCGAAGTTTGGTGACTTAAGATTCGCGCTTCTCAGTTTTCTGACTCAGATCGTTACTGCTCTTCAGTTTGTGCTTGTCGTGCGTATCTGTTTATTAGTGCGTGTAGTCAGTTCGCATTTGTTGGTCATTGCGGCCTATATCTTGATATAGGACGCTTTGATTTGCACTGCTTATTGTCTGCTCGTTGCTGGTATTCATTTCGTTCTTTCAGGCCTTGCTGTTATCGGTGCTTTCTGTTTGTCCGTTCTGACCAGCCGACCTTCTGAGCGATGTTTCCCGTGCGTACTCGTCGCCGAGTTCGTGCTGTACGCGGAATTGGTGTCGGGCTTCTAGCTTTGAGCCAAGACCCATCCATGAACAGAGTGACGAGGAGTATGTGGACCAAGAATTGGTTGCTTCAGCGTGACCAATTCTCGCACATGCCTTTGCTTCGTGAGATCCGGGAGAATAATCCTGATGATTTCAGGAACTTTCTCCGGATGACGGACCCCGTGTTTCACCGTCTTTTGGCTTTGCTGACCCCCTTTATCAGCCGGCAGGATACCTGCATGAGACAAGCCATTACTCCTGAGCAGAGGCTTGTTGCCACGTTGAGGTACTTGGCGACAGGGAGAAGTCTTCAGGATTTGAAGTTCTCTTCAGGTATCTCTCCCCAGGCCCTGGGACTCATTATTCCAGAGACCTGTTCTGCCATCATTCAGGTCCTGCAGGAGGACTATATTAAGGTAACATTTATACTTTACTATTCCCTTCTATGTATGCTCTGTTTGCTAATGTCTTCTATTTTTGACCTCCTTCCCTAATTACCATGATTGCAATATGTTCTAATATGCTGTGCCCCTTTTCTCTTCATGCATTTTTCCCTTCACTTACCTCCCCAGCATGCTCTTCTGCCCCAATAGACACCTATGGCCTAGTCACTTAAGCAATGTCTTTTGTCTGCTGCATAGTATTGTTTGCCCCCAAAAACCCCCTAAAATATGCACAAATGTTTGCTGTGTGGTTTACTTCATGTAGAGCCCCCTTTTTTTTTTTATTTTGGTGGGGGGGGGGCAAACTCATTAGGAACCCCCCTCCCCCAACTGCTCTGTCAGATGGTACCAATCCTTTAGCTGCTGGCTTTCCCAAGGTCCATACACACTATATACCTACCTCTTTATAGTGCGCATCTTTAGGAAAGAAATTAAGCAAAGCATGTAGTGCAAGGGGCTGCCTCCATACTTTCCATTTCCTATTTTTTTGTCTTCTTTCCCTCCTATTAGCTTGCTTGGTAATTTCATAATGTCACACTGTGCCTGCCTTTTTTTGGGGGGAGGGGGGGGGGGGGGTTGAAATGTTGTTTGATCTTTCCTGTGGCCTGCCAATAGTGTTAAGTACAGAGGGTCTGGGCAAACTAGCCCACATTTTTGAGCCATTTGCCAATCAATGAAGTGCAGAGGGTTACCTGTCCACCACCCCCCCCAAAACCCTAGTTATTGCCAATGTCCCATCAGAAGTGGGGGGATTGATGGGGGGGGGTGAGTAATCTGTGAAGGGGAGCCTCTACTTTTCTGTGCAAATACTTTCCAGCCTCAAATTTTATACAATGCTCTTGTTCCAAGATGTTGATTGTCTAATCTGCTTGCAATGTTTATGTGCAAAGTGAATAATTTTTTTTTTCTTGTTTCACTCCACAGTTCCCTTCCACGCCACAGGAATGGCAGACTGTGGCCTCCCACTTTGCCAGCCGTTGGGACTTTCCTAACTGCGGAGGGGCAATTGATGGGAAACACGTCCGCATCGTCCCACCGCCCAACTCGGGGTCCTACTATTATAATTATAAAGGGTTTAATAGTGTAGTGATGTTGGCGGTGGTGTCGGCAACATACGAGTTTATGTATGTGGACGTGGGGATGAACGGCCGGATATCGGATGGTGGTGCCATTACGCACACGGAGTTCTACTGGCGTCTCCAAAGTGGCAGTCTGTGCTTGCCACCTCCAGAGGAGAATGCCGAAGGACTCCCCTTCGTCTTTGTCGCAGATGAAGCGTTTGCGTTGACTCCCCATCTGATGAGGCCGTTCCCGATGAGGACCCTCACCCCGGACCAGAGGGTCTTCAACTACAGGCTGTCCAGAGCCAGAAGAGTGGTGGAGAACACTTTTGGCATCCTGGCCAGCCGCTTCCGCTGTTCCTGACGGCATTTAACTTGGCGGAATACAAACTGAACCACATAGTTCTTGCCTGTTGCATATTGCACAACTTCCTCAAAAGACATAACAGGAACTATGTGGTGCCCGTTGGCCCAGATGTGGAGGGCCCTCCAAATGCGGACCTCACAGCCCTTCGAGTGGCACGTCCAGGCTTGCCCCCTCTAAATGCCCGTGTGGTCCGGGACCAATATATGGAGTACTTTGTGGGTAGGGGGGCCATTGCTCTGCCTGACGATGTGTGAGAGGCATTTTTTAATAAATCTGATATTTTAACCAACCTCTAATTTCTTGTCATTTCAGTCTTCTTTTTAGATTATTTTACCTTGACATTTTTTCCCTTTGCCTTCGACAGTGGGAATGCACTTTCTGGGCAAAAAGGAGGTAACAGTCTCTTCTTCCCAAAAAGATTATTCTCATGTTGTGTGTTTGCTACCTAATCTTTGGTCTAGAGAAGGTTTGTCCTGCATAACTGACACCCAAAATACTCCTTTTCAGCACCAGGTCTCAAAAATGCTGTGCTCCGTGTTTTCGTACAAAGCACTGTGGGTGTCATTTACATACCGTATTTATCGGCGTATAACACGCACCGGCGTATAACACGCACCCCAAGTTTAGGAGGGAATTTTAAGGAAAAAAAAGTTTTAGGAGAGAAGTTTAGGGAAAAAAAAAAAAACTTACATTTAAGCGTCATTTGCAGCTTGCCCAGCGTCATTTGCAGCCTTTCCCAGCGTCATTTGCAGCCTTTCCCAGCGTCATTTGCAGCCTTTCCCAGCGTCATTTGCAGCCTTTCCCAGCGTCATTTGCAGCCTTTCCCAGCGTCATTTGCAGCCTTTCCCAGCGTCATTTGCAGCCTTTCCCAGCGTCATTTGCAGCCTTTCCCAGCGTCATTTGCAACCTGCCCAGCGTCATTTGCAGCCTGCCCAGCGTCATTTGCAACCTGCCCAGCGTCATTTGCAACCTGCCCAGCGTCATTTGCAACCTGCCCAGCGTTATTTGCAACCTGCCCAGCGTCATTTGCAACCTGCCCGGCGTCATTTGTAGCTTGCCCGGCGTCATTTGTAGCTTGCCCGGCGTCATTTGTAGCTTGCCCGGCGTCATTTGTAGCTTGCCCGGCGTCATTTGCAGCTTCCTAGTGTCATTTGCAGTTCGCCATCATTTAAATTTCCCGCCGCGAGAAATACCGCGCCGACTGTTCAGCTCCGCTCGGAGTCCCGCCTCCCTGCTGTTTCGGAAGCGAGCGCAGGGAGGCGGGACTACGAGCGGAGCTGAACAGCCGGCTTCGGTCTTTTTCGGCCGCGCTTCGGCTTTTTCCGGCCTTTTTCGGCCGCGGTCGCCATTTTTCGGCGCCGCAACCGATTTTTTGTCATTTTTTTTTTGGGTATCGGCGTATAACACGCACCCACGACTTTCCCCCGATTTTAAGGGGGAAAAAGTGCGTGTTATACGCCGATAAATACGGTAAGTCAAATCCGCTATGCTCTACAAGTGCATTGAAAAAGTTCCCAGCGAAAGAAAATTGGAGTGCAAAGTGGATTTGCCTTTAGTAAATAACACCCATTGCCCCCCATATCCTTTACATTTTACATACATAATGCATTGTGTTTTTTAAATAAGGAAGCCACACATTTAGAAAACTAAAAAAGTTTACTAGGAAAACATTCACAAGTGCGTTTACAATCTTCACGCCAAAACTGACAACATCTTGTTTATTTACAACATTGTTTACAAACATTCCGCAATTGGTAAAACCAGGCATGGAGCAAAACAGAACCTATGAACTCGGAAAGTTCAACTTTGTAAAGTGAAGACAAGATCAGACATGACTATATGTTCAAAGTGTGTTTGATCTTGCCTTCATCACATGGGGGGGGTCACCCCCGGAAAGTGGAAATTTAGAACATGCACACAATTTGGGTCTGAAAATGGACATTAGATGGTAAAACACATGCCTAGAAGCTTCAAAAGTGCCATTTTCCATCATGGGGATGAATGGACGTTTTTTGGGGGTGCAACCCCTTCACCACAACCACTTTCGTAGTTCGTAAAGTGTTTGCACCCCCAAAAAAACGTTGGCATTCATCCACCATGATGGGAGCTAGCAAATGTGGACACAATGTGTGCATGTTCCAAATTTCACACAGTTTTTAAGTTGCAAATGTGTTCAGAAGCTGGCACAAATGTGTGTTAATTACTTGGTGCGTTTTCATATTTTTCCTAAAACATCAATGATGTTCTTCAATTTTTGTTGAACATCATTGATGTTTTGCTTTATGTAATCTAGATCTCGATTGCAGACCATTATCTCTCCGATGAGTACGTGGGCACTCTCTGTGGTAAAGTGCGATTTTTCTTCCACAACATCCACGTCACCTAAAAACCACAAACAAACAAAAATGGGGTGTTGGAAATGAGGCAGCCATACATGGATTAGCTTACCAGTAGCTGTGTTCTCCCACACTCACCTGTTGTGGTGACAATTTCTCCAAGTTCGATGATTTCTCCTTCCTCCTCCTCCTCTGCTTCTGCTCTTTCCCCTTTTTTGGGAGGTGTTGGTTTGGGGGTTTCCTCAGACGGCCCAAGTTTTCGCTCCCCTATGAGAATGTCCAAAAGGAAGATTTAGCAACACAAGCTATTGAGGGCAGAAATAGGAAATGACAAACATTGCTTGAAAGTGACGGACACTATTTTAGTTTGGCCAGTTACAAATGTCAACTACATGAATGTAGTCACTTTGTAAAGGTGCTAAACTGACTAGCTTTTTGGTAGAAGTTTGTGTGATGGAGACCCCCCTCTAGTATCCACTGGAGCACATGTGTGGAAAAGCATAATAAAAAGGGGGTTTGGGTGTCCCAGCACTAGTGCTCTAGAGTCCAGATGGGTAAACAGCTACTGAGTGACCTCTCCTTTGCATTGACAAAATTTGGTTTACGCTCTTGCTGACATCTCTAGTGAGAACAAACTTCCTTTCAATAAAAACTTCACCAAACCTCGTATTATAAGTGGCCGAACGATCGAGGTTGCGTACGATCGAATGGACACACACATGACAGTGGCAGAAAGATCGAGGCTGAGTACGATCGAATGCACAGACGAACCTGAAAGTGGCCATTTTGGAATGTACAACTTTGTAAAAATCAAACCACAATGGAGCAGTATGCAAGCAAGAAATCAAACACAAAACACAACTACTTACTTTTTAGAAGAATTCGCTTGATCTTTCTGTACTGATCGGCCTCCCTCAGTTTCAGGTCTGACCAGCGTTTCCTCAGTTGCTCCTTGGATCGTTGTACCCCAAAATGATTGTACAGCCTCCTCACAACTTTAGACATGATCTTGGCCTTGAGGACATTGGGGTTGAGGTAAGGCCCATACTTCCCATCATAGTCGCTCCTCTTTAATATGTCCACCATCTCCAACATTTCTCCAAATGACATATTGGAGGCCTTGAATTTCAGGCTCCGGGATCGGGACGTTTCTGCCTCCGGACTTTCCTCGTCCTCCTCCTCGTTGGTGGGATATTTGTGGCGCACCTGCTGTGTCCCCGCCATGTGCTCTCCCCACTACGCCGTAAAGAGAAGGGGTGGGGAATAGACGAGAAAGATCGTCAGGGGCGGGCGGAGTTTGAAGCATGCGCACTGTATATAAAACGTCACACGCCTGTGTCGTAGCCACGATCTGGGAGACGAGGGGAGAGAAAAACTCACACGAGACGATCGCTACAAACGAAGGTACAATTTGACGTTGGTACATAACTAGCCTAGACTGATTTAAACTTGAGGCTTCTTTATGGAGAAGATTAGGAGAGTTTAGCCTGACATAATTTATAGGGTTTTGTGTGGTGTTGTGTCTTGCAGAGATTGATATGAAGGGATTCAACGACATGAGTTTTCTCCCCCTCTTCATTGCCAAATACAGGGATTTTCCCATATTGTGGCAGGGTAAACACCCACATTACACCAACAAACCAAAGAGGCACGCAGCCCTGGAGGAACTTGTGGAATTTGTCAAGCCAAGGTTCCCCACGGCAACTGTTGATGATATAAGAAAGAAAATTGGCAGCCTGAGGAGTGCGTATATCAGGGAGCGGAAGAAGGTCGTGAAGTCTGAGGAAACTGCAACTTCAGCAGATGAGGTCTATGTGCCCAAGCTCTGGTACTATCAGAGTCTCCATTTTCTGAAGGACCAGGCTGATGTCACGGAGCCAACCTCAACTCCTCCTTCCACGCTTCCTTGCGCGCAGCCCACCCCTGATGAGGCTTCCGAGGAGCAACCTGGGCCTTCCAGTCTGGAAGAGGTGGAGGAGCCCAGCTTGTTCCAGGTATAGTAGTTTAGTTACCATTTATGGGAATAATGAATGATGTTCACTTAATTCAGGATCGCCAATTGCTTAGTTCCTAACGTGTTTGACATATCAACAGACAGTGGTGTGGGAGACATTTGGGGCCAGAATCTAAACTGCAGGGCTGAGAATTGTATGGTTTTCTATTTGTAAACATTTTGCACCAGTCACTAGATGAGAATTGTGTGTGTTTGATGAACAAATAACTGAAACTATGTCCCTTTTTCATACACAGGAAGACCTCAGCCAGGAGGTGGCTGTGGAAGGTGGCAGTCAGGAGGAGGCAGGGGTTAGTGGCAGCCACCAGCTGGGTAGTGGCAGCCAAGAGGGGGCTAGGCCGCGGAGCCTGACTGACTCCCAAATCCCTCTCCTCCGCCTTCCCTACAGAAGGGCGAGAAGGGGGGGTTATGCGGCACAGTCAGCGCTCCGCATGATCAGAGAGGCTTCAGACTCCCTACATGCCACACCCGCCGACGAGGAGACCTTTGGCTCGGTGGTTGTCACAAAAATGATGGGTATGGAGGTGAGGCAACGCAACATGTGTGAGGGGCTCATCCTCCATGTCCTAAATAAGGGTAGGGCTGGGGAGATGACCCCAGTCACACATGTTTGCCATAGCTACCATGTTCCGCCTCCTCCTCCTCCTCCTTCTGCCACCCCACCAGCACGACAGCCACAGCGTGGAAGGAAGCGTGGAAGGAAGACCTGAGAGTGACGACCTGGAATCAGTCTGGTCTGAGAGAAGATGGAGCCTCTTGTTGTACCAGAGCCTGGGGACCTAGATGGCATCTGCTGCAGTTCCGGATACTTTGGACTTCACGACCAGATTGCACTCCCCTTAATATACGTACTCCTCAGGCCCCCAATTTTCTACGCTTGAACAATGATGGTTGCCATGGGGGGCCAAGACTTTGCAAATTCCCCAAGTTTCACCATGGCTGCGTTCCTCTTTGGTTTGTTGGTGTGACCTAAATAAAGGTTTTTTGGATTTGAAATAATCATTGACTATTGTGTTTTACTTTGCTACAATGACAGTTTTTTCTTTGAGTAAGCAGGTACATTTCACTAATCCTAAAGTAGAATTAACAAGGGGCACCAACAACAAACAACCTCCTAGTAAATTTAAGCAAGAAATACAAATGTTAATAATGTGTTTTTGGTAATTTGAGACACACAACCCCCCTCCAAAAAAAACAAAAAAAAACATTCAAATATGTATTCCCAAAAAAAAAAAAAAAAAAGACAAATCATGGTAAAAAAATAACAAAGATTCTTTTCTGTTCAGAGTAAAAATAAACATGTAGTGTATAAATGCTGCAAAGTAATAAAGAAGTAAGTTTGTGAGAAGTGCGGGTGAATAGGAGCAGCTAAAAGATGTCATTCTTGTTGCATTGTAAAGAAAAAGAGAATGCGCTGCATTAAAGGCATTTTAACATTGCAGCGTGACGAATGTGCTGTGTCGATTTAGGAAAGGTAGTTTTACCTGACCGAGCGCTTCCGTCACAGAATTTCTTCTGAGCATGCGTAGCACTTTGTCCGTCGGACAAGCGTACACACGCTCGGATTTGGTGTGATCGGACCGGGTTGACGGGAAATCTTTCCAGCAGGAGATAAGACTTTGTCCGACGGACAAACCGACGAACACTGTCCGATGGTGCATACACACGGTCTGATTTTTCAACAACCTTGTCCGATCGGACAAAATCGATGAAAAAGTCCGACCGTGTGTATGGGAAATCAACCCCTTATACATAAGACAACTCCTCAGAAGAATGTCTCCCTGGAGGCATAGAGGTGGGTATAGTAACCCTCAAATCTTTAATTTAACCGTATATAATCCGAAAGTAAAGTGCCATCCTCGGCCCTGATATTGGCAACATAGGCACTCTCTGTCCATTCCACAGCCAGCCAAGCAAGGAGTCTGCCTGGACGCTCTCCCTGCTCAATTATGCATTGGGACTGAGCAAGAAAGAGCCGCCTACAGGCGTTGGCACAAAGTAATGCCAGTTCCCGATAAGCAGACAGCATAACATTATAAGTACTTTGATCCAGGTCACTCGAGTATCTTGCCTCTAGCGCCCCAGCTCGAACCTCTGCCTCAGAGAGTAGAATGTGACTCCTTCCTGACCTTCGCTATGTTAAACTGGTATCTGCCCCTAGCATATGCCTTAAAGGCATTCCAGAGCATGGCAGGAGAAGAGGATTGGTCCATGTGTACCCAGTACTCCCTAAGCTCAGATGACATCAGTGGCTCTAGTTTTTTTGTCTGTTACCCAATATCTCGAAAATCTCCACAACCCCGAACCAGTAGCCGAATCGGTATTAAATCCAAACTATAACCGGAGCGTGGTCCGAGATGCCACGCGGCAGGAAGGAAATCTCTGCTACCCAAGGTAGTAAGGGGTTACTCCTATAAATCTGATCAATGCAAGATAAAGTGGCATGACTAACAGAGTGGCAGGTATACGGTCCCTCCCTCTGGTAATTTCACTGCCACACGTCATGTATGCCAAACGGCTCCACCCAGCGGAAAAGCGCAAAGTCACCTGCTGGGTGCAGGTTATCAAGACTAGGATTAGGGGGTATATTAAAATCCCTGGCTGGAACCACATTAGTAGTAGGGTATTGAGCCAAAATAGGCTGGAGCTTATGGAGAACCGTTTAGGTTGCTGGTGGCAGAATATATAGTCCAGTAATAACCATATCAATACAATCACATAGAGCATGCATAATCGCATACGGTCCAGGTGGAGATCAAATAATGTAAGTTGGAGTTGGAGGAAAAGGTGGAATGGTAATAGGAACCCACCCACGTTTTTTAAAGCGAGAGCACCCTAGCATCAGTGAGATGTGTATTCTGAAGGATACAAATATGCGGGTGGTACCTTTTTAAGAAAGAACACACCAGGGAGCGCTTACATTTAGAGTTTAACCCCTGCATATTCCAAGATATCAACTTTAGTGGTAAAGGCACATACTTGGTCAACCCTCCCGAACCTGGAACTCCACCTGGGCCCAGCAATACCAGCAGAGCATCCAGTCCGCCACCCAATATTCATAGGAGTCCAGAGCGGGCCGAGGCCCACCAAAGAATAGCACTCTGTGTTATCATTCCCAAAACAGTGTCCCAACCCTCCCCCCCACCCGGCATCACCCGTAGAACTTGGGTGTGCTTGAGATCCCAAATTAAATATCACTATAAGTCAATGGAGAGCTGTATACCAAAAAGTGCCTGGAAGACACAATGCGGAAGTTCAAAACAGTTCGGTTGGAAAACAAACTAGAGAGCAACAGTTATACTGCCTGTAGACGAAAAAAGAACCTTGATACAGGAAGATAGATTTAGCAACCCTGCAGGTGGATAATCACCCAGTTAATACTGGGGGCACAATTCTTAATAATGGTTACAAACCCTAAAAATTGTTATTCAGTGTTCAAATACACGTGTGTTAACAAAACAGTCCTTACACCCCTGCCAGCCCATAGGGATATATTAAAAGTTATGTCAGGAGAGTTGGTAACATAAAATGCCAGGGAGACCGAGGGGGGCATATGAGCATCTAGATCAGCATAGAGCGTGTGTGAGTCTTAGCAAAGGCACCGAGATAAGGGCCATGACTATTGGGGAAAGAGTAATTCCGCACCAAATAGTCTAGCGCCTAGGCACATGCCCTTATAGTAGTAGGAGACAGTTTAACAAACTCACCCTCCTGGAGAAAAAAAGGGGGAAGGACAATGGATCATAGCAGGTCTCAATGTCAGGGGAAGGACTCAAGCCAGGTAGTGCCTCAGGGCGAGCTTCACATGATTGAATGATTTGTGTAGTTTCTGTGTTTGCACTGAAAAATCCGGGAAGATCATGATCTTAGCTCCCTCGAAATGCAGACAATAAATCTTCCTACTTTCCCATAAGACCAGGTCTCTGTCCCGAAAGTTCAGTAGATTGAATAAAAATGTGTGCGGAGGTGCACCCACTGGCATTCTGTGGGCCCGTTCCACAGCAAAGAATGGCGAGAAAGCTACCTAAGGGAGCGGTGTACAGAGGAGGTCGTCCGTGAAAGCTGCAGCGTTAGGTTTCTAAGTCCCCACAGGCAGCCCCAGGATACAGAGATTGTTTCTCTGATTGCGATCACTCAAACTGAGCTGTGCAGCACCCTGGGTTCCAGTTCACATTTAAGAGTCAGTCACTCACCTAGAGCGGCATTTCTTTGGCTTCTGCTACTGATCCGGAGAGTCCCTGGCGGCCAAGGCACTTGTAGACATCGATGGATCAAGAGGGGGCTCAGGTAAGTATGAGGGGGGCTGCTGTATACACTGAAAGGTTTTTATCTTAATGCATAGAATGCATTAAGATAAAAAAACCTTCAGCCTTTATAACCACTTATAGGGTATCCCCAGAGGTTAGTAGAAGTGGGGGTGAGGGAGGTAAGATTGGAGTGGGATTTACATGAGGGCACATCCCCCCCAGTATCTATAAGGTTGTAGCATTGTGTGTGTGTTCAGAAAGAGCAAGCGGTAATGAGTGCAATAGTAGAGAGGATGATATGTGCAGAATATATGGTGGAGATAGGAAAGTTAGAGAGAACATATTGGAGGTGAAGAGAGTGGGAAGCAGACTGAAAGAGAAAGCTAGATGGAAGAATACAGATACGATTGTTAACTGTCTGGAGTGGGGCTCTGTGGTTTGCAGTTGCTTTCTTTTTTGTGCTTTAGTTAAAGTGTCATTTTGAAACTGCCACATATGTGGTTCAAAGAATGCATCATCTTTTCTGGCAGGGAGAATCTCTTATGCCACGTACACACGAACTGACTTTTCAACAGCAAAGGTCCGACGGAACTAATCCGTCGGACAATTCGATCGTGTGTGGGCTCCATCAGACTTTTGCTGTTGAAAAATCTGACAGACTTTAGAAATAGAACATGTTTCAAATTTTCCCGCCGGAACTCCGCTGGACCCAGTTCCTATCGAAAAATCCGCTCGTCTGTGTGCTAATCCGACGGACTAACAACAAATCTAGGGCAGCTATTGGCTACGAACTTCCTTATTCTAGTCCAGTCATACGTCATCACGTTCGAATCAGTTGGACTTTAGTGTGATTGTGTGTGGCCAAATCCGTTCATTCGGAAAGTTTGTCGAAAGACCATCGGACCTAGTCCGTCAAAGTCCGCTCGTGTGTACGCGGCATTAGAACAGTGATTGCATCACATCCTCCTCTCTCAACTGTAATCAGCCTACATTTCCCATGAATCCTTGGGATGGGAGTGAATGTGGGAGGTACACTAGGCTTGTACATGTAAATGTGAACTCACCCACTTCAACATAAATCACACCCCTTATTCTGCAGCCAGCAAGCCATACATAGCACACAGTATGATAGGTTGTAAATACAAAGCATTTTAATATAAATGCAAACCAGTGCAACGAATGTCAGAGACCACCAGAGCCGAATGCCAGGGACCACCAGTACCAAATGTCAGGGACCACCACCAGTGCCGCATGTCAGGGACCACCACCAGTGCCGCATGTCAGGGACCACCAGTGCCGCATGTCAGGGACCACCAGTGCAGATTTTCAGTGCAGTGTCACCAGTGCCTTATCAGTGCATATCATTGCAGAGCGGGGATAGTTACGGATCATTGGGATGACAGAGCGCATCTCGAGTTGATAGGTCTGTTTGTGAGAACACGGCTCGTGGTACAGCCCCGTCTCCCTGCACCGGAATTGTGATAGACAGAGCAGAGCGCACTGTACAGGGAGGTGGGGCTGTACCACGAGCGGTGCTGTACCACTTGAGACCCCTCCGGACACTACAGCGAGCCAGGTACTAACTCCCTGCTCGCTTTTAAAGGACTACAAGGGGGCGTGTCAGACTGCTGGCTGAGGTTACTGGAGGCATAGCAGCCATCTGTCTTACAAACAGGAAATCACCAGGCAATAACAGTTTTTCAGCAAGTTCAGCAGGCTATTGCAGAGGAACTACAGAACGCAGAAGATCATGGCTGACATAGTCGGTGAAGGAGATCAGCAACGATAACATGTAAAAAGGTTTTAGCCCGGAGTTGTTTAAAAGACCAATGTGTCTGATTTCAATTTATATGTAAAAATGGTGTAATTTGTATTTTATGAATGGATATTACCAGTGTAAACTGAAATAAATGTTTTCTGTAAGAATCCAATTTAAATATTGAGAAAAGTTTTTTTTTTTTTTTTTTTTTTTTTTTTTTTTTTTTGCTGTCCACTTTGTGAAACCTTAGAACATTTTTGTGTAAGGAAATATCTGTCTGTTTTTGCCTTGATTTATAGAATATGTTTTATAGTGTGTTTTGCACCTAAAGTTTTTTTAAAACTAAACACTTGTCATCTAGGGAATTAAAAAGATTGATACTAGTCTGTACAAGGATTTCCAAAGTCATTACTTCGGAGAGGAGTTTTTGCAACGACTGGATCTGTGCTCAATGTTAAAGAAGAGACAAACAGATGGTTACTATCACATTGAAGCCTCCATCTTCTTTGGTAAGGAAAATTCAATCTAGCACGTTGTATGATTGACTCTTTCTGGGAGATTTACTAAAACTGGTGCCTGCAGAATCTGGTGCAACTGTGCATAGTAACCAATAAGATTTTATTGAAGTTCGTATACAGTACAGAAGTTCGTATACAGTACAGAAATGAAAGTTTACAAAGACCTTCAATTGCAAAATAGTTAACAATGAATAATAGAGAGAACCAAAAAAGAAAAAAAAAAAATATAACCGTGCCAACATTGGAACTTAAGTAATGTGGATCAGAAATTTGCTATCATTGCTTTGGTTCACAACAATGGCTACCTATGGGACGATTAGGTACAGATAGGGAGAAGAATGATAGAAAGAACAATGGGGATAAGTTAGTGTAGTCATGGGTTAGGAGAAGCATGGGGTGGTTGGCGGAAATAGGGTGTTGGATCGTATAGGAGGAAGGGCGTCGTGGGGAATCATGTAGCAAACCTAACCGTGACGCAGTGTCACCACAGTCATGCACCCCTGTGGGGAACTAGCTGTGCATGGGTGAGGTGACGGAAGGAGCTTAAGTGCCGTGCTTCGTATCCACGGTACGTTGCTGAGGTGTGTCAGAGGGGCCCTTATGGGAATTACGACGCCCCAAGTCTGGGGTATTGTTTACAATACTAGGGTTGGGTGGGATGGCGGTCTACTCCTGAGGAGGTAGGAGGATCGCGTTGAAGTTTAGAATTCCTGGCATGGTATGGTCGAGCATTGAAGTAGGGGTGGGTATAAATCAAGACCTTAAGCAGGGGGTTGGGGGGGGGGGGGGGGGGGTGAGACAATTACGTGGTCTATCAGCGTAGCGAGATACTTTTCAGAGGTGGATGTTTATGTGACTCCAGTGGGTTGAGAGGTACTATTTCCTATGGGGTTCCTGAAGTGTGACCAACAGGCCCATGTAGTGTGGTATTTGTTTGGGATTTCCTTGGCCTGGTGGATGAGTTTCTCCATTTCCGAGACCCTGTCTACTCTATCAATCCATTCTGTGACAGTGGGGATTGTGGTAGTCCGCCAGTGAGTTGGAATGCACATGGTGGCGGCGTTGATGAGGTGCAGGGCAAGTGATCTTCTATATGAGGATTGCGGTATAGGTGTATGGTGAAGTAAGTATTGGGCTGGGGAGAAGTCTGGAGAGTAAGTTGTAATGTCAGTAATTAGTTGGTGTATGGCTGACCAAAAGGGCTGAATCAGTGGGCAATCCCACCATATATGGAGCATTGAGCCATTGGCACTGTTACATCTCCAACATATTGAGGGAATACTTGGGTAGCATTTATGTAGTATGTCTGGAGTCCTGTACCATTTTGAGTATAATTTGTATCTATTCTCCTGTGCGGAAACGTTTACAGATCCTTTATGTATGTGTTCAAAGATATTATCCCAGTCACGTTCTGAGATATCTGTAGCTAGTTCTGATTCCCACTGGTGTTGTTGGGTTCTGTTCAGGTTTTCTGTAGTAAAGAGAAGTTTGTACACCTCTGATATAAGGTGTTTTTGGGGTTCTGATCTATCACATATATCCTCGAATGGTGTGAGTTTCCTGTGCCAGCGGGCAAGAGGTTGCGTGTGATAGATGTAGTGTCTGATCTGAAAGTAGTTAAAGAGGGGTATGTGTAGTTCCGGGAGAATTTGTGTTAAGTCTGCGTGTGGGCGGAGAGATCCGTTGTGGAAGAGCTGTCGGGCTCTGAGTGATACGGCCAAAAGGGGTGTTTGTCGGTTATAAGTGTATAGACCTGGTGGGAAGTCTGGGTTCTGGTTCAGGGGGGTCATGGGTCCAGGAGGGGGGGCTATATCTAGCAGTCTGCTAGCTTGGTGAAAGACCTGCATAGTGGGGCCGATTAGTGGGTGTGTCGAGTAAGTAGTGGGTATGAGTCTACGGGGGATCCAGGGTAGGTGAGAGGTCGGCATTGGGCCGTAAGCACTTTCAAGGCGTACCCAAGCCTTAGTATGTGCGTGGACATGCCAGTCCACTATTCTGGTGAGGTGGCATGCCCAGTGATACTTTCGGATATCCGGGAGGCCAATCCCGCCTGAGGTTTTCGGGGTGGTTAGTCTATTCCAGCTTATTCTAGGGGTGTTGGAGGACCAGAGAAAGGTCCTGCTCATTTTCCTATATGAGGCAAAGAAGGAGGGTGGGAGTTTTATGGGGATAGCTTGCATAAGATACAGCACTCTGGGGAGGACATTCATTTTTAGGACTGAGGCTCTACCGAACCAGGAGAAGTGGCCAGTGTGCCAACCTTGCAGGTCTCCTTGGATTTTCTGCAATGTTGGAAGGAAGTTAGCGGAGTAAAGGTCTGCTAGTTTGGTGGGGATTTTAATACCCAGGTACGTTAGAGCACGTGAGTCCCATTTGAAGGGGAAATTGTGTTTGCATTGGGATACTAGGGTATTTGGAAGGGTGACATTAAGGGCTGTCGACTTTTCAAAGTTTATTTGAAGGTTTGAAATATTTTTAAATGATGTGAAGTCTTTGAGGAGGTTGGGTATAGTGGTGACCGGGTCGGAGAGAAATAACAGGATGTCATCTGCATATGCTGCCAGTTTGTAATGTTCATCATGGATGGAGATTCCCTTTATGTCCGGGTTGGCCCTCAACCTGCGCAGGAGTGGTTCAAGGGTGAGGACGAAGATGAGGGGGGAGAGTGGGCAGCCCTGACGGGTACCGTTGGTGATGGAGAAGGCGCTCGACAGTCGGCCATTGACTCTTATTCTGGCAGTGGGGGTGGAGTATAGTGCAAGGATCATGCTAAGCAAGCGCGGAGGAAATCCCAGTGCTTGTAGTGTAGTAGTCATGTAGTCCCATGCCACCCTGTCGAACGCCTTCTCAGCATCTAAAGAAAGAAGGAAGCCCGGAGAGGAGGTTGTCGTTAACCAATGGTGTACGTTGATGGCTTTTAGGGTATTATCTCTAGCCTCCCTGCCAGGGATGAACCCGACTTGGTCCGCTGAGATTAGGGAGGGGAGAAGGGGGAGTATACGGTTGGCTATGATTTTGGCATAAAGTTTCACATCTACATTAAGAAGTGAGATGGGGCGGTAGTTGGAAACCATTGTCGTGTCTTTACCAGGTTTGGGGATAAGGGTGATATGTGCTTCTAGGATGTCCTTGGTGGCTTGTGGGGAGGTCGTGAGATCGTTAAATGCGGATATGAAGTGGGGGATAAGAGTAGCAGAAAAAGATTTGTAATAATTGGCCGTGAGACCGTCGGGGCCCGGGCTTTTACCCGTCTTTAGTTGTTTTAGAGCCGTCAATGCTTCCGCCGTGGAGATGGGCACGTCTAAGTCAGGTTTCAAGTCTTCCGCTAGAGGGGGAGGGCCGTATTGGGATAAGAAGTCGGTTATGGCTTTAGTCCGGTCAGGAGTAGGGTTATTGGATGTCTGTTTGGGGAGGTTGTATAACTTTGAGAAGTATTGGACAAATTGGTTGGATATTTCTTCTGTAGTGACCAGGGCTTTACCGGCTGGGGTTTTAATGGTGTGGACTGTGTGGGCGGCTTTTTTATTTTGGAGTGCTCTCGCTAGTAATTTACCTGCCTTGTTTCCAAATTCATAAAAGATTTTTTGACTAAGTGCATACTTTCTTTTCAGCGTTTTTTGCAGTTCTGTTAGGAGATCTTCCCTTGCTTGCAACAGATCGGCATAGCATTTGGCGGCTAGAGAGAGCTTGTGTGCCCGTTCAAGAGTGTGTATCCGAGCGGATAGATCATCTAAGCGTGTTTTCCTAAGCTTGTTTCTTCTGGCAGCTAGAGAAAGGAGTTCTCCCCTTACCACACATTTGTGTGCAGCCCAGACGGTCGTGGGTGAGGTGTCCTCCGATACATTCTCGTCAAAATAGTGGGACAGCACCTTGGTTATGGCTGTCGAGTTATCTAGGTCCATCAAAAGGGAGTCGTCTAGACGCCATATTGTTTTTGAGGGGCGGGTTGATGGGAGTGTCAAAGTCATGGTTATTGGATGGTGATCTGAAAGCACCATCGGTTCAATTGTTGCTGCAGTGAGGAGGGTCAGGTCATTTTGGGAGAGGAAAAAGTGATCGATCCTGGAATATTTTTTGTGTGGAGGGGAGAAAAAAGTGAAATCTTTAACGTTGGGGTTTAGGGTACGCCATGTGTCGTGAAGGGTTAGAGTGCTCAACTGGGTTTTGATAGCTCGAAGTGCTCTGTATGGCATGCTGGACGAGCCATTAGAGGTGTCTAAGGAGGGGGTCAGAGGGACATTGAAGTCTCCACCTAAGATTAGGATCCCAGATTTGAAAGCGGTCAGTTGATGTAGGGTTTTACGAAAAAATGTTACCTGTTGGGAATTAGGGGCATATATGTTCGCAATCGTTATTGGCCTATTCAGGTATGAACCTTTAACGAAGATGAACCTACCTTGATCGTCACTCTGTGTTGCGGTAATTTGTATAGGGCAATTTTTGGAGATCAGGATTGATACCCCTTTAGATTTTGCGGTATTGTTCGTAGCATGATAGGCCAAGGGGAAGTTGTGATTTTGGAGTTTGGGTAGGCTATCTGTTCTAAAGTGGGTCTCTTGAATTAGGGCTACGTGTGTTTTATGTTTATGTAGGGTGTACAATAGTTGCGATCTCTTCTCAGGGGTATTAAGTCCTCGAATGTTCATGGAGCATAATTTAAGTCTTGTAGAGGAAGGTGGGGTAGGGTGACCAGCCAGGGTGGGGTCAATAGCAGCCGCCATCGGGGATTGGGGGAGTCACAGATAGAAATAGGGGGGTCTCAGTGGGTGAGAGTAGATCTAGTGGGGAAGTAAGTGGTCAGAATATCGACCAAAAGGGGGGGGATCTCTACGAGGAGGTGGGTCTTTCGGATTTCCTCGGATGTGGGGTCGGATCTAGAGTGTACAGGGCTTTGGCGGAACGGGTAGAACCTGTGTATTACCCGAGCCGCTGTCTGCCACCGTGTGGGGGTTGGCTCAAGTCGAACGCCGGAGGGGGTGTGGAGAGGATACAAAAAAAAAAAAATGTCCCGTCGCCACAGGGAGTTTGGTCGTTGATGGAGGAGGTAGCGAATGTACAGTTGAGACCATTAGGAAGAGTGGGTATGATCAGAGCAACTGCAGGCATAGGAGGGCTATGTGGGCCTTAGACAGTAGTCATCTCTGTATGCAAGTGGGAGAATATGACTAACAATATTGTCGTAGATTTAGGTCAGAGGGTCTGGGGGTGAGGACCCCACCTAATGTGTAGTGGGGGGCACACCTCCAGAGCCTAAGGGGTGTCGGGTAGGTGCGACATATGTATGCATAGGAGTGTGCAGGCATGTCACGAGTTCATTGCATCTTAACGAGAGATAAAAAAAAAATATAAGAAAAATAAAAATAAACAAAAGGTTTGAAAAAGTCCCGAACCTGTATATTAAACATGACTAATATCACCTGTATGAGGAGTCACATCATGGCGTAGGTATTGGTTATGTTTTGCGATCTTGCTCGTAAGGTCAGTCCATCCTTCCGTATTGTGAGCAGTCTCTTTCAAGGGTTGGAGTAAGGAGTTCTTGGGGCCTTTCCATGAGTATGGGGTATGACTGAGTGTCCGAGTGTCTGGGCGGCTTACGGTCTGTGGAGGAGCATGTTGTCCAGCTGTGTGGAGGAGTCGGATGATCTGATGGGCATCTTTGCTTATCATCAGGTAAACTCAGAGTCACAGAGGGGGATCGGTGAGACGTGTAACGTGAATGGACAGCCGATTGATTCTGTTATCTTGTAAATTTCAGAGTTTGCCCTGTTTATTGTTACCATTGATGCAAGCAGCGTCAGATCTATGCAGGGATATGTGGGAAGTGTAACTCGGATCCATCGCTGTGGAGGACCTAGGCCTCAAGGGGCCGATAGGGGGATTCCGTGGAGGAGCATACATATTTGTCTTGTGTGAACCACATTTACTGGGAATAGTTGCTGGGTCATGCTCCGGTAGTGGGGTGTGAGGGAAGGCCTTGTGTAGCTTAAGTAGCATTCTTGACCCTGTCTACCGGTTGTTCAGCTTGTCCACTCCGGGATGTTACATGCTGTAGGGTATGAACTTGGAGCTCCGGAAGCGGGTAATGGGGTAGAAAGTTTACCTGTTCTTCTAGATGTCGCCGAGGAGTGAAGACTCCGGTATGATGGAGGCGTTGGGTGTACAGGAAAGTGTCCCTGTACTCAGTCCTGTAGAGCCGAGATCTACGGAGGGAGCTGAGGCGAGCGGTCAGGTGGTTGTGTGATGTGTTCCAGACTTCCGTAAACAGCTTGGGAGATTCGGAAGAACGCGCGCTGTGTGGTTGCGTCATCGCGACCTACTGTGTGATACAAACGCAGGGAATCTTGGGGGTTGTAGTGTAGAGCAGTAGTTGCGGCTGACGCCTGTAATAGGTGGTCAGTGAGATATTTCTGTGCTGGGAGTAGGACAATCGAGTCCAGTGAAACTGTGCGGCCCGGGAAGGCTGTTGAACGAAAAAGTAAAAAGTCAAAAGAAGAACAAAATGTTCATCGGCTGTGTAACTGAGCACGGTGTATTCCTCGGAATAAACATAACTGAGCAGAGTCCCGTTCAGTAAACTTTGTGCTATTACACTAGTCGAGTAGGTTCAGTAGTCCCTGCGGGCTCTCCTGGAGTTTGGCGGTGTGGTGGGACTCAGAGTTCCGTGACGTCTATGTCCCGAGGGGGATCTTCTCCGGCGGTGTCTGCTATCTTGAGAATCCATCGGTTCCTCCTGGGGCTTGTCCATCTTGACCACGGAGTGACGGAAGGGGGCATACCAATTGGGGACATCCATAAGATGGATGCCGAGGGTGTTACAGAAGTGGGGCAGGTCTTCCGGTACTTTCAGGAGTGCTGTGCGTCCGAGATGTGTGGCGGAGAGGCAGAAGGGGAATTTCCATTTGTACATTATCCCCTGTCCACGCAATGTTTCCAATAGTGGTTTCAGGTCTCTGCGGTGTTGCAGGGTAATGCCCGAGAGATCCTGATATATTTGAATAGGTGCGCCATCGAAGGAGAGTTGAGGTCTGCTCCGTGCCTGGCGTAGAATATCTTCTTTGACCTTGTAGTCCACCAGGCAGCAGACAATATCCCTAGGGGGGTCGGTGTCTCTTCCTCTCGGCTTCAGGGCCCTGTGGATGCGCTCCATAGCAATGACGGACTGCGGAGGTCTGTTTAGAATTTCGTTGAAGAGCCTAGTGACGGTTGGGGGGATCTGGTCGCCCTCAATGGATTCCGGCATACCTCTGACCCTTAGATTGTGGCGTCTTCCTCTATTGTCGAGGTCTTCTAAATGCCTTTGCATATCCCTCATCTGGAGGGTGTGGGAATCAATTTTCCTGGTGGCTCTGCGGAGCACTATTTCTTGCCTGTCAGTGATTTTCTCCACCGTCTGAATCCTGTCAGACAGCGCGTGGATGTCTATGCGAAGCTCCGAAATGGCCGCCGAGAGGGTATCTTTAATGTCGGCGGCAATTGAGCGAAGGTCCTGGATATTGATTTGTGTGTTGGGAGGGTTCGTCGGTCCTCCCTGTGTCGGCAAACCTTGCGGAGCAGGAGGTGAGGTGGTGTCCGACATGAGGGGAGCCAGGATGAGCGGAGGTGAGGCTTGTGAGTGGTTCTGAGAGGAGCCATGGCGGGAAGATGCCGCGTTGTTCCTTTGATTTCGGAACATCTCCGGTATATTCTGGCTCTGATTTCCGTCCTGAGCGCGGGGAGAGCGGGATCGGAAAGCCGATGCCTGTCGGGAAGCAGTTCCCATAGCGGTATAGCGTGTGGAGGCGAAGATAACCTCGTTAGGCATATAATTAGTCCTGTGGCGACGGGAGCTCAGGATTCAGGCGGCCATCTCCGAGAACGGCCAAGCCACGCCCCCTTCTGAGGGGCATAGATCAATTTATTGATCTTTAGACTGTTATGCCGTGTACACATGTGCGGAATGTCCAACAGAAAAAGTCAGACGGGAGCTTTTCATCGTATATTCCGATCGTGTGTATGCCCCATCAGACATTTTACGTAAAAAATTCTGACGGACCTAGAAAGAGAACATGTTCTAAATTTTTCAGATGGAACCAATTCCTATCGGGAAAACTGCTTGTCTGTATGCTGTTCCGACATATCAAAAACGACGCATGCTCTGAAGCATGTAGGAGACGGAAGCTATTGGCTACTGGCTATTGAACTTCCTTTTTCTAGTCCCGTCGTACGTGTTGTACGTCACCGTATTCTTGACGGTCGGAATTTGGTGTGATCATGTGTACGCAAGACAGCTTCAGCGGAATTCCTTCGGAATTACATTCAGAGTTTATTCCGATGGGCATACGGGCATTAGTGTTCCAGTGGCACTGGACTGCTAATCAGATTTTTTACTTGACCAACTTCTCAGTAGATGCTTGTTACCTTCTTGCTCATGTTTTCTGTGCACAGTGGCTTTGACTGAGCCCAGAGCACTGTTTGGAGGATGCTGCATATGGGTTTTAAAGGAGAAGAAGCTACATTTTTAGTGATCAAGTGTTGTGGCAGCCACTCTGATCTTGTATGGATCCTGAAATTCATGAAGTCATATTTTCATCACATCACATCTGTCTGCTCAGAGTTGTTTGTCTTAGTATAAGCTTCCAAATTAACATTCTATAATTATGAGCAATTCATCTGTTAATTTGCTGGACTGATCCCCAATTACTAGATGGCACCAGGACTGTCCTGTCATGGGCTGGGTTACATGTTCCAAGGATTTCTTCTATACACATTTCTGGGGTGGAAAACCAACAGGCAGCTTTTTTCAGCAGATTTATCTTTTAGACCTGGGGGAAAAGTCTCCCCGTCCGGAGGCGTTACAGGATATATATATGTCTGCATTGGGGATCCCGCTGGTTGAACAAACAAAATGCATAATGCCCTAGGCAGCCCATACATGGGTCAAATTCTGAACAAATTTTCTTTCAAAAATCTGAAATTGTGTGATCCAATAGTGCCACTATTGATTTCAAAATTCGACCAAAAACCTTCAATCTCACCTCATGTTGCTTCGGGGAATTTTTTTTTTTTTGTTGCACTCGTGCACATTTCTTTTTCGATTATATTTTTCGCACGATTCTCCTATCATTGATTTAGAAAAGATTTTCTAAAGAAATTTTTTTCAAAATTTGACCCATGTATAGCCGGCCTTAATGGTTCAAATCTGTAAGGCCGGTGTATCTGTCTCTGTGGATGCTAGTTTACGCCGAAAAGGTCGGCAAGAGGCTATTTATTGCCTGTACTTTCCCATTGTTTTGGATTTATCCTTGTTGAGCACATTCACCTGTGTTGTTTTGGTGTACCCAGCCTCAGTTTGGACTGCTTTAGGACATCGGTCGGAATTTCCGATGGAAACAGTCCGATGGGAGCTTTTCATCGGAATTTCCGACCGTGTGTATGCCCATCGGTCCTTTTTTTTTTTCCGACAGAAAACCTTTCTATCGGAAATTCAGACGCATGCTCGGAAGCATTAAACTTCCCTTTTTATAGTGCCGTCTTGTATCGTGTTGTATGTCGCAGTGTTATTGACCGTCGGAATTTGGTGTGACCGTGTGTAGAAAAAGAAAGTTTGAGTGAGATTCCGTCAGAATTCCGATGGGAAAACCATCAGAGCTTTTTCCGACGAGAATTCCGGCATTAGTGTATGATAGAGAAAATAGGAGTTTTGTGTTTTTTTTCCATCCTCAGTCTATTCAGGGTTGCAGCTCCTTCCCCTCATATGCTATTGTTGTTTTATTGGGCTTTTTGCTTCAGTGTATGGTATTCATTCAGTTTTAAGAACATTCCTTTGATTTTCTAATCATTAGTGTGGTCACATCTATGTTTTGTTTTTCAACCGCAGTGACAAGAAAATTGTTCTATGTTTTCGTGCATAGGACATGGCAACAAGGCTAAGCAACTCAACTATGCACAAAAATAAGAGCTGGGGTGCAGAAAAATGTCAGCAGGTGTTCTGGACTGAATAGCCACATTTTTTAATATTTAGCTATAGCAAAAGGCAGTTTGTTTGCAAAGGGTTGGATAGCGGTACAATAATGAGTGTCTGTCTGCAATCAACAGTGAAGCATAGTGGAGGTTCCTTGCAAGTTTGGGGCTGCATTTCTGCAAATGGAGTTGGATATTTGGTCAGGATCAATGGTGTCCTCAATGCTGAGAAATACAGGCAGTTACTTATCCATCATTCCATACCATCAGGGAGGTGTGTGATTGTCCCCAAATCTATTCTGCAGCAGGACTATCCTTAGTGCTAAGAACAAGGAGTCCTGGAAGTGATGTTTTGGGCCCCCTTAAAGCTCTGAGCTCAACATCATTGAAGCCTAGTATACCCTGCTATTTTTATTTATTTTTTCAACCCAGCAGGCTGAACGAAAAAAACCCTGTTAGCTTAGGTCGGAGGATCTGTACTAACAATCTGATGTTGGTATAGTAATCTCCCCTGCTGTTCTATTGAGTCCTGACAGGAGAAGCCGCCCACCAGAACACTCCGGTCAGTTCTCATGCCCCTTCGACAAAATCTGTCCGAATGGACCAGCTGCAGTACACATTGAACCGCACAACATTCGGCCCCTGTGTACAGGGCTTGAGTCTGTTTGGTATTACATGAAAAGACAGAAGGATTTGAGGCAGCCTACATCAACAGAAGATCTGTGGTTAATTCTCCAAGATGTTTGGAGCAACCTACCTTCTGAGTTCCTTCAAAAACTGTGTGTATGTGTACATAGGAAAAATTGATGCGGTTTTGAAGGCCAAAGGGTGGTCACACCAAATATTGATTTGATTTGGATTTCTCTTCTGTTCATTTGCTGTCCACTCTGTTAACTGACTCTTCTATTTCTGAAAGCATTCCTAATTTACAGCATTTTTTCACACCTGCCTAGGATTTTTGCACAGTACTGTATGCGTGTATTTGAGCATATACACGTAAAAATTCTGTCCAGCAACTCAGATTTCTGTATTTTTTTTTTTTTTTTTTTTACTAATCAATACACAGCGTATGTTTATGTGACTGTGTGTACAGGAACATTGAAATCAATGGACTTTATTTCGTTAAGTAAATAAAAAAAAAATGCCTGTATGCCTAAAACCAGGGCGTTTTCAAACAGTAGTGTACATTTGTAAACATTTGGAGGAGAGATACAAACTAGGCATGATCACGATCATCTTACCATGGAATTGAAAGTGTATCTAAGTCTGCTTTCACACTGGGGTGGTTTGCAGACGCTATTGAGCTAAAAATAGCGCCTGCAAACCGACCCGAAACAGCTGTTGCTGTGTCTCCAGTGTGAAAGCCCCGAGGGCTTTCACACTGGAGCGGTGCGCTAACAGGACGGTAAAAAAAGTCCTGCTAGCTGCATCTTTGGAGCGGTGAAGGAGCGGTGTGTTCACTGCTCCTATACCGCTCCTACCCATTGAAATCAATGGGAGACCGTGGGGATGCTTTGCGAAGGTTTTTAACCCTTTTTCGGCCGCTAGCAGGGGTTAAAACCACCCCGCTAGCGGCCGCATACCGCGGGTAAAACGATGGTAAAGCAGCGCTAAATATAGCGCTGCTTTACCGTCGCCTCCCCGCACCGCCCCAGTGTGAAAGCAGCCTAAAAGTATGTAGTGGAATGATTGATGTACCAATGTGCTTTGTGTCACTCATTTAAAAACACAGTGCCTTTTTTTTTTTTTTTTTTTTTTGTAGCTAGAAAAAGGAAGCCTTTATTTTTACTATTTACTAATGATCTATTGGTGCTCACTTAAAGGAACAGTCTTAAAAGTAAAATATAACATGAACAACCATTTAAAAAAAAAAAATCTATTTTGACATAACAGCAAACAGACACGCTGAGTTTTGGTCTGTTTTTCTTTTTAAATGTGTAATTGGATCTTTTATTAAATGTGAATGTTTTGAGCAGCAAGTCACTTAATTAAATGATGATCTAAGGCGCCATCTGGAAACAAAAGCTGAGTTTTGAAGAATACTGAATTATAGGTTTAGTACCACCTAATTCTTGATGTGTGCAATAGCTGTACTACATGTCTGCATTATTGGTTCTAGTCTCGGCTGACAGCTCACTTTTTATGAATTTCTTCTTAATAGTAAATGTTCTTTGGTTGAAATAATGATCTGTTGCCACAGTAGGTGGCAGTAGATCATCATTTCAAGCCTAATGCTTTTTTTTTTACTTTCACATAGCTTTATCATTATGGAATGGCAGATTCTTTTAAGGTCTTAAATGTAATTCTTAGATCTGAATCACAGGCATGCAGCTAGCAATTAAAAAATTATATATGAAGCCAGATTTTTAATTCCGTTGCCTTTACTAGTGAGTGCATTGAGATCCTTATTCTGCAATGCCATAGCAGCCTAGCTTGCTCAAGGACTCTGGTATCCAGCCTGCTGATTGAATGGTGAAGAAGCAGCAGCACAATGATGGGGTCATAACTTTTCTTACTCTGCTCTTACCCTGAATGTTCAATCTTCAAATGTGTGTATGCAGCAGATCCCGACTGGCTCTTTTTTTTATACATTTTTTTTTTTTTTACCTTTTTTTTTTTTATACATTTATCATATATCTGGAGTTCAACTTTAAATTAAACCTTTCTTTTCAAAATAGTTACTGCACCAGCTCTCCTATATAGAGTAGTAGGACATCATGATGTTCCTGTGCATGCTTTTAATGTGTATTAATTGAGCTCAGTGCACCCCAGAGATTTCTAATCTTGGTCACATGCTACATGGAAATGATTTTCTTTAGTTTAGCACCTCGCCACACTCACAACAGTATATGCATACCTCCCAACTTTGTGAGATAGGAATGAGGGACATCTATCAGAAAAAGTATGCAGGCATATCACACACCCCTTGCAACGCCCCCTTAAAGGGGAATTGTACAAAAAACAAGATTGATTAAACCCAGAAGGGCTTTTTTCACCACTACTATTCCTTTATATTGGCTTTTGGAATTTACAAATGCAGCAATTTAGAAATCAGATGAAGGGTTTAGCACTGGAAACCCCTTTTTGATAGATAAAAAGTGCATTTTATATACATCTATATAGATCAGACCAAAATGAGGGAGGAATGAGGGACAGAGGGACATTACTCCAAATCAGGGACAGTTGGGAGCTATGGTATATGTGTGACGAGTTTTAAGTATTTGCTGAGGTGCCTGTTGTACATTTTGGGATAACAGGGCCAGGGTTGGTTAAGGTATACATCATGGTACATTAATTCTGGCTTCTCAAAGATATAGTGGAACTGCATCTAACTGAACTGAAAGTATTTAGGAACATGTTATGTTACCTGCTACTCTATAATAGTGCTGGGTAAATATATTATAGGGGCTTCCACATCATGTCTGTTGTCCTATTCAGCACTCCTGGTAACCTAAATCTCAGGCTGCTCTGCTATCAACCCAGCTTCCCTGGTCAAGAGCCGGGGCATGCATCCTTCCACTCACTAAGCTTCACTTTTAGCCACGGTGTCTGCCTATGTCAGTGATAGGCCATTAGGATGCTAGAGTCAGGATGACTGGGTGCATGTTTGCATACAAAAGCACAATGGGATTCATGGTACCTTGGGTGCTAAATAGGAAGCCTGATGAAATGTTCAGGCAACTGGAATTGCTTTCTAGTTATCCAAAACCTTGTATGTTATAAGTTCAGTTAGCTTAATTTTAAATCTAAGAAGATTAATATTACTGTATGTCCTCAATTACAGCTAGGGGTGTTTTAGGATTAAAGAAGCCCTATCATTTTTTTTTTTTTACTCCTCTTTAGGACCCATTCAAATCTGTCCCTGTGTTTCTAAGCAGCATGGCCGAACAGGTGTCATCCCTCTGCTCTGTCCGACTGTCAGGTCTGGGCTCAGTCCTTCCTTCTCTGAGCTGGATGGTCAGCTGTCGGCTAATTGCCAGCTCGTCAGTCCTGCTTACTTAACCGTCCAGCCCAGATGATCTTTGCCTTGGTCACACCTCTAGAAACGCTCTCCTGTGTTCCTGTAAAGACTTGCTTGGCTGACATTCCTTCTGGCTCCAGATCCTGCTTGCTGTTCTACTACGCTAAATTCTGGCTCCCAGACGTTTTGGCTTGTCTGACTATCCGTTCCAGTTCCTGAACTCCTGACTATGTTTTGAATACGTTTAGTCTGTTTATCTTTTTTTATTATTATTAAACAAGTGAGATTTAACTGTACTTCTGTCTCAGTCTGATTCATGGTTTCTGACAGTAGGCGAAGGCCATGAATTCAGAAGATGCAGTCAATCCACTTGTTAGAAATATTTTTTCCAGATTGAATGAGCAGGATCACCGCATGGATCAGTTTGCCATGGCGTTACAAATGCTCCTGAGTCGCACGGCTCACCTGGAATCTCCCACTGTGGCTGCTCCGGTACAACCTGTGTTGCAGGCCTTCCCTGCTGCTGCTCCAGCCTCTGTGCAGGCACCCGCCTCGAGTATTGCCTCTATTAAAGTATGTCTGGTTCCGATCCACTTCCCCAGAGATTTGGGGGCGATCCAGTCTAATGCAGAGGGTTTCTCAACCAGGTTGAGATATACTTTAAGATGCTGCCCCAGGCGTTTCCCACGGATAGAAGCAAATTAGGTTTCGTGATATCTTTGCTTTCTGAGAGAGTCTTGACCTGGGCAAACCCTCTATGGGAGACGCAAAAACCTGTTGTCTTGAGTTACCCTGAGTTTGTGGCTTCCTTTAAAAGGGTATTTGACGTTCCTGCATGCTCCACTTCTGCTGCTAAGTACCTCATGTCCATCAAACAGGCTACAAGAACTGTTGCTGATTATGCCATTGAATTCCGTACTCTGGCAGCAGAGGTTGCTTGGAACAATGAGGCCATTGTGGCTGATTTTTCTCATGGTCTCTTGGATACCTTCAAGGATGAGATAGCAGCCCGAGATATACCCACTGAACTGGAGAAGTTGATTGCGTTTGCCATACTCATTGACTCCAGACTCAGAGAAAGACTCTTTTTTTAAGGAGCGCTTGCGGAAGCCTCCTGTATATTTGTCTCCAAGCTTTGCAGTCCCACCCTTGCCTCCCTCACCTCCCATGCATCCTGGTACCGAGTTGGTCAGTGAAGACAAACCCATGCATTTGGGCTTCATGCGTCTCTCTGCGGATGAGAGAACCCTTAGGAGGAAGGAGAGACTGTGCTTTTAATGTGGCCAGGCAGACCACTTTTTGAAGTATTTTCCTACCTGTCCAGGGAACACCCGAACTTTCAGGTCCTGTCACAGACAGACCTTAGGTGGTGCTGTTTTGTCCCCAGTTATCCAGAAGGATGAGCCCCTGGTTTTGGTTACCTTTTTTTTCTGCTGAGTAGTCTGTCGAGATACATACTCTAATCGACTCTGGGGCTGCAGGCCTGTTCATTGATGCTGCCTTTGTATCAAAGCACTCGATTCTGCTGCAGCTGCGTGACACTCCACTTGCCATTGAGGCTCTTGACGGACCTCTACAGCCTGCCCATGGGACTGTTCCGTTGTCCATGGCCGTTGGGGCTCTTCACCATGAGATAATCCAATTCCAAGTTATTTCCTCACCTAAGGTTCCGCTGATTATTGGTTATCCTTAGTTACAGAGGCACAACACCTCTTTTGGTTGGCTTTGTGCTGAGGTTCTCTCCTGGTCGCCACAATGCAGTAAGACATGCTTCCAGAAGGTAGCCAAGGTCCTGTGCACTTCTTCTCTCTCCTCCCTGCCGGAGGAGTACCGGGATTTTAGCAATGTCTTTGACAAAGGTCAAGCCGGTAGTTTGCCTCCACATCGGTCGTATGATTGTGCAATTGACCTTCAACCTGTTGCCATAACCCCTCATGGCCGGGTTTACCCATTGTCGGTCTTGGAGGATAAAGCCATGGAGGAGTATGTTGCAGACGCACTTTCTCAAGGTTTCATCCGCAAATCCTTGTCTCCTGCTGTTGCTGGTTTCTTCTTTGTGAAGAAGAGTGGTGAACTGAGACCTTGTATTGATTATAGGGGTCTCAATCATTTCGAGATTAAGAATGCCTATCCGATTCCGTTGATTACGGAGTTATTTGACCGCCTCAAGGGAGCAACGTTTTTCACAAAGCTTGATTAGAGCGGGGCATACAATCTTATGAGGATTAAGGAGGGCGACGAGTGGAAAACTGCGTTTAATACAAGAACAGGCCATTATGAGTACCTCGTAATGCCTTTTGGCCTTTGTAATGCCCCAGCAGTTTTCCAGGAATTTATTAACGGTGTCCTCCGAGATTTGTTGCAGTTATGTGTGGTGGTTTATCTTGACGCTATCCTCATATTTTCCAAGTCCCTGGAGAGCCACCACACAGATGTCTGTGTGCTTCAGAAACTAAGAAAGAACAATCTCTTGTAAATTGGAGAAGTGCGAATTCCATCATGAACAGGTTCAATTCCTGGGTTATGTCTTTTCCACTGCTGGTTTTTCGATGGCCCCAGAGAAACTTTCAGCAGTCCTACAGTGGCCCCGACCCGTGTATTTACGTCCTTTGGCAGCATTTTCTTGGCTTTGCCAACTATTATCAGAAGTTTATTCAGAACTTCTCTTCTCTGGTCAAACCCCTGACTGATATGACCAGAAAGGACGGTAACCCACAGAGTTGGTCTCAGGAGTCCATTAAGGCCTTTGAGAGTCTCAGGGCTGCCTTTGTTTCTGCTTCTGTGTTGGCACAGCCTGGTCCTATGTTACCTTTTATCCTTGAGGTTGATGCTTCTGAGACTGGAGTTGGTGCCCTTCTGTCTCAACGTTCTACCTCTGAGAGCGCTATGCATCCTTGTGGCTACTTTTCCAAGGAATTGTCACCTGCAGGCTGCAATTACGAGATTCTTGACAGAGAGCTGTTAGCGATCATTTTATCCCTGGAAGAATGGAGACATCTCCTTGAAGGTACCACTGTACCAGTTCTCATTCTTGCTGACCATAAGAATCTCACATTCTTGTCTGAGGCTAAACGCCTCTGTCCCAGAAGGGTGCGATGGGCTCTTTTCTTGTCTTGTTTCTATACGGTCTGGATGGAACGCTCTTGGGTCTCATCCCCGGACGTACATGCCCCTGTCCTCCTCCGTGATTTCCATAGATGTTTTCCCCTCAAGCCTGGTTGTCCTCCGGGGGGAGGGGTCATTGAGGAGGGGGTACTGTCAGGACTGGGCTCAGCCCTTCCTTCTCTGACCTGGCCACTCAGCTGTCGGCTAATTGCCAGCTACTCTCTCTCCACAGTGATTCACCTGTTGATAATATCCTGCTCGTCAGTTCTGCCTACTTAAGCCATCCAGCCCAGATCTCTGCCTTTGCCATGGTCACATCTCTAGAAACTGTGTTCCTGTTAGACTTGCTTAGCTGACATTCCTTCTGGCTCCAGATCCTGCTTGCTGTTCTACTACGCTAATTTCTGTCTCCCTGACGTTTTGGCTTGTCTGACTATCTGTTCCGGTTCCTGAACTCTGGCTATGTTTTGACTGCTATTACTCTGTTTGTTTACCTTTTTTTATTATTATTAAACAAGTGAGATTTAACTGTACTTCTGTTTCAGTCTGGTTCATAGTTTCTTACACCGACAATGCTGCTAGGAAGGAGATGGACTTGGGATGGACATCTCTAGTCTATGGCATTAGTGGCCACTCCAGGGTCTAGCACTGCCTTTCACAAAGCTCACACAGCCAGCAGTGCTCTGTGGCTATAAGGGCAGATTTTACACATATAAAGCCCAGGCAATGAATGACTTAAGGCAATGAATGCCTTAACTGAGGTTTTAGTCACAGCACCAGCCTGACATTGCTGAAGCTTATTCCTAAATAGTGAATGCTCACAAAGCACCGCAATGTTCTGTGATCCATTGGCCTGACTGTGTACATGTACAAACAGTAGATACAGAACTGCAAGAGTGATCAGTAGTATTAAAAGAGAAGTATGTTTTTTTTTTTTTTTTTTTTTTAATTCATACATGCCTTGGTGCATGCAGCATCGGTCTGATGCTGCATCTGTCCCCCGGCTCCTCTAACACCTGGAACCGAGCAATGGAACACTGCTGATCGTTCGTTTATCACAGCTTCGTGAGCAGAGAGCTGCTGACTGTCAGACGGCTCTGCCCCCCTCCTTGCTCTCTGGAGCGCTGGGCTGTGGAGGGGGCGAGAGTGGTTGGCTCAGGCTCTCAGTGGTTTGCCTGAGAGCCTGAGCTGGGTGCCAGTCCAGGGATCTCAACGGATTCTGACTCAATGGTCGTGATGATGCCCAAGCCTTGACCGACTCTGTGATGTCAACAGAGAGCGGGCTTCAGCCCGCTCTCTGCTGAAAACAGGTCACAGGAGTGTACTCTCATTTTTGTGTTTGTTTTTTTTTGCCTTTTGGCCATAGACCACATTTTTCATGTCTTTTGTATGTATGTTTTATACTGTTAATTTCTTTTAAATACTTTTTTGATACCAATACATACTATATATTTAATACTATTGTGCCTGGCCTTTGCACATTCCTTGAGCCTAAAAAGTCTAATTTTTCTGAGATGAGATTTCTTTCTCTATCCATATTATGGATGTGGCCTTTTTAAGCAGAAACATACAACCTTGTTTATTTTTATTTTCAGGAGTGCAGAATGAACTGCACTCCTGTGATCCACAGGAGAAGTACAGCCAAAAGAGCTTTGGCTGTACTTCTCCTCTTAAGAATGAACAAGAAGAGCTGCTCATTCATTCTTACAGTGACAGATCACTTAGCTTAGAAAGTGTGAGATCAGTTTTGGCTTTACCTCCTCACACAGGAATGCCCATAATTTGGGCTTCAAAAGGGGCTGGAACTTTAGACAGCATAATAAGGTGTGTTTAGGGACCAACAGGCCACTGAAAAGAACTGGACCTAGTGCTAAATGCACTTGTTACCAAGGGGAATTAAAGTAGAATTCCAGCCTAACACTAACAAGTCTTAAAAATGTTCTCTTTTTCTATAAGGGGTAACTTTTGTAAAAAAAAAAAAAAGATTTGCATAGTTACCCATTTTCACACTGATCATGTGATCCACAGTGTCAGGTCACCCTGAGGCTAGGTGACAGATGCACACCGTCGGGATCAGGAGTGCACCGCAAGGTAGTGGACCCTATGGCTGACTGCAACGGACGGGAGTCCAGGTGATTCGGAACACGGGGCCGCTGGACACCAAGACGGATCCCACCGGGGTTAGAGCGTAAGATTCCCTGGGGCGCGGAGTCTAAGAGCCAGCTGGTGTTCACCAGAGCCTCTAGTGGTGAGGATGGACTGGGCTGCAACTGGCTCCGGGTCGTGACCCCCAGGGTCCCCCAGCTCACACCCACAGTAGGCAACAGGAGGACAGGGATAGTGAGGGATAAGCCAAGGTCAGGGCCGCAAGCAGAAACGGACAACAAGGTACACGCCAAGGTTCAGGGTCACAGGCAACCAGGGATAGTCAGGGACACGCCAGAGGGTCAGGGTCACAGGCAAACAGGGATAGTCAGGGACACGCCAGAGGGTCAGGGTCACAGGCAAACAGGGATAGTCAGGGACACGCCAAAGTCGGTAACAGAACACTGAATAGCACACGGCTGGTAACAGAAAGCCAAGCACACAAAGGTTGATCAGCAGGGTTGGCCTGCAGTGCACAGGTTAATGTAGAGTCCTGTGATAGGAGCTAGGGTGGAGCCCTGCCAGAGGAGGGATATAAAAGCAGTCAGGTGATGGTCGGCTGGTCTCTAGAGATGAACACATGGAAACAGGTAAGCAGACAACTCTATTGCTTAACCATGACACACAGCTTTGACTCCTATGTGTTAGCAGTGACTGCAGGGGAGAGGAGGGAGCACTGGGAACAGCTAAAACATGGGAGCTTATGTCTGATGTCATGGCTTCCAGAATTTCCAGACATTGTCAAGCTGCCTTTCCTCTCGCCTGCCTCTATTGCGAGCCAGGGAACAGCTGAACAAAACCACACGGCTTCTAGCCTGCGCTAGAGGCTCTCTATGAATACTTAAACAAACCGTGCTCTATGTTGACCGAATCTCTCTGTGGCCCAAGGAAATGCACATTTATCTCTTTTATCTCCACTAGACAGTGGGACAAAGTTCATACTTCTTAAGATATTCCTAATGAGTTTAGAGAATTTTACCGTGGCCTTTACAATATCTATATGTTGCCTCACCTAGGGTTGCAGAGGGCTGGGTGGAGGAAACCTTGGAGTACATCTGAGTCTCAGATATGCCTACATTTCCTGGTGACTCTAAGGAGACACTGGGATTGGTAATTACAGCAGAGGAGATAGGGATAGCCCTGGCCCAAACAAAACCCCGAAAGGTCCCACCCCCCCCGATGGCTTCTCGCTGGCCTATTACCATTTTTTCTCAGCCAGATTGACCCCCAGTTTAGGAGGCTAGGGACAATACCATTTGTGTCCTCAATCTTATCCATGTGGCCAGCACCTGAAAGTGTTCCTTTCTTCTGCTCTCCACAGGTGCCAACAGGGTGACATGGCATTTTATGCAGGCCACCCTGCGCCACATTGGCCTAGGCTTCCCTGTCAGAAGCGACTTTAATTTATCTGGCCTTTTGAAATCCTTGGGCCATCATAAAATTGCACCCTTTACAGGCAACTTAATATTACTGGTAATATTCCTAATATTCCTGGTTTCTAATCCAGTTAATCCTATTAATCTAGTCTTATCCCTGCTGAATATTCTCAAAGCTCTCGGTATGTATGGTGCATTATCCAATCTATCTAGCCAAATTGGCGGCCCCCCACATTACGCTTTTACCTTTTACATTCTTTTGTACCTACTTCCGTTTCCACTGGGCTGACAGATCGATAAAATAATGGGGTTTAAATGTCATCCTGGACATTAAGGACCTACAATGGATATAAAAAGTCTACACGCCCCTTAAAATGTCAGGTTTCTGTAATGTAAAAAAATGAGACAAAGACAAATGGTTTCAGAACTTTTTCCACCTTTTAATGTGCCCTATAAACTGTACATCTCACTTGAAAAACAAACCGAAATCTTTAAGGGGGGGGGGGGGGAGTAAAAATAAAAATAAAAAAATAATGTGGTTGCATAAGTGTACACAAATAAATATAAAGTGCGGCGCTCCTGAAAATTGATATTTGAACGAATAAATAAATAAAACTATTATAATATAGATTGTAAATAAATGGTGAAAAATCAATATATACAGAAACTTATTGATAATAATTATGCTGGAGAATATTAATAAATATTCATAATCAATTAGAAGTGATTATAAGACAATAATAAAAAGCAACAATATTACACCAAAATAGTGACATAGGTGTGTGCAAAATATTATAAAGTGACTTGTGCGGCTTGTCTGGAGTTTTCAATCACCAACTGGACAAAAGGCTTACCGACTTCCGTGGACTCTGTAGGCTTATGCCGTGTGAGTCAAACGTGCTGATTGGTGTTTGGACTACACCTGGATGAGCAGTTGTTCCAGGATTATGATGCAGTGAAGACCACGGATAAATGCAGACAGTGGACCCTCAATAGAATCCCAAGATGGGGGTGGTAGAAGGTGTACAATGTAGTTCATCCCCAGCAGTATTACCAGCAAAAAAGGAATGAGGCCATATAGTGTGATACTGTATAGGCTAATAAAATTTATTTTTAAAAAAAGCAGATGGGTACTCACATGTGCAGAGAAAATGCAAGCATATATGGAAAGAATTGGCAGCAGTGGCATCAGCAAATTAGTCTCCCGACATGTTTCGCCTTATAGAGTCATCATCTGGGGGTGCCGATTCACTGGGGCCAGCGCTTATATATAGGTACAGGGGTACTCACAAATGAGGTCAGTCTAACATCACTGCTGGCTGAATAATTGAACTACTTCCTGTTCCAAGGAAGATGGCGCCCATGGCTTGTGTGTCAAGTCTCATTGTGAGTCTGTGGTGGTTAACAATGTGTTCTCCCATGTAGACACATAGCTATAAATCGTTGCACAATTATAACTAAATAAATGGACATTTTAGCCAAAAATAATACTAGGTGCTTGTTACAATAGAAATTATAACAACTTGTAGAAAGAAAAAAAAGGGATTAAGGACATCTCAATCAGTGTATTTAAGATGCGGCGCCGTCAGACGCCCGCAAAATGGCGCCCAAAAGCGGAAGTGACGCGACTTCCGTTGTTTACACCGGAAGTGTAGTGCGCGTGGAGCCGGGAATGACGTATATAGAGGCCGCGACTAGACAAACAGGGCAATCTATATCGTAGCATCCGATCCTCTTAACAGGAACGGATCTGGCACCATTACAACATGCAGAGTATATTGGGCATGTGCAAGAAAAAAACAGGGGAACTTTAATACAGGCAGATCTCGAGGATAAGAATATTAAAAATGAAGTTAAAAATTAAGAGGTCACTAAATGACATTGAAGATACACAGCCAATAGAAATAAAGCACGGACAGGAATAAAATAAAACCCACTGGCACAAAAGGCAGCTGGTAGGGCAGGAAAAAATTTCCTAGCACACTTATGTAATATAAAGGTATTTTTATATTCATTGGCTTTGTATATTAAAACTGATTCTTTTTAACCACTTGCCGACCGGCGCACACAGATGTACGTCGACAGAATGGCACGTACAGGCAGGAGGGCGTATATATAAGTCCCTCCTTTCTGCCTGTCCGTGCCATCGGGAGCGGCGCGCTCCCGCGCCGGTCGGGACCCCCGTGAGTCCGATCGCGGTCCCCGCGGACTCTATCGCCGCGGGGACATCCGCGATCGTCTCACGGGACGGCTGAACGGGGAGATGCCGAGATAAACAGCATCTCCCCGTTCTGCCTAGCAACTAGTGACGCCGATCTCTGCTCCCTGTGATTGGAGCAGAGATCAGCATTCACTAGCTGACAGCCACGCCCCCCCCCCACAGTAAGAAACACACCCCTAGGCCTACTTAACCCCTACACTGCCACCTTGTGGTTAACCCCTAAACTGCCAGTGTCATTTTTACAGGAATCAATGCATTTAAATAGCATTAATTGCTGTAAAAATGACAATGGTCCCAAAAATGTGTCAAAAAATGTCCGATGTGTCCGCCATAATGTCGCAGTCACAAAAAAAATCGCAGATCTCCGCCATTACTAATAAAAAAAAAATTATTAATAAAAATGCTATAAAACTATCCCCTATCTTGTAAACGCTATAACTTCTGCGCAAACCGATCAATAATCGCTTATTGCGATTTTTTTTACCAAAAATATGTAGAAGAATACGTATCGGCCTAAACTGAGGAAAAAAAATGTTTTTTTATATATTTTTTGGGGCTATTTATTATAGCAAAAAGTAAAAAATAATGCATTTTTTTCAAAATTGTCGCTCTATTTTTGTTTATAGCTCAAAAAATAAAAACCGCAGGGGCGATCAAATACCACCAAAAGAAAGCTCTATTTGTGGGAAAAAAAAGGACGTCAATTTTGTTTGGGAGCCACGTCGCACGACCGCGCAATTGTCAGTTAAAGCGACGCAGTGCCGAATCGCAAAAAGGGGCCTGGTCCTTTGGCTGCAAATTGGTCCGGTCTGAAAGTGGTTAAAGTATACAGTTATAATTGGAATTGAAATAGCTGTGATATACGGCTGACCTCGTACATTTCAAAAGCTGCAATATATATAAAAAGGAATCATAGGATAAAATCTTAAATGAATCTGCATGATGCGTAATAAATAAGAATTATAATTGATCCCACCTCAATATTTATATGTATATTTGGATAATTAGAAGATGTGGAGAACAAAAAGACTACGCTATAGATAAACAGGCAAAAATGAAAATAAAATAAAATAAAAATAAAAATGGCGCAAAATATATATATTGCGCAATGTTATTATGCTTTATTAAGAAAAAAATTAATGTCCCACTCGACATTGAGTCCCCAAGGTTGGTACGATTGTAAAGAAAAGATCCAAAAAGTTTCAAGCTGGGAGATGCCCCGTGTCATTGCTCCACCCCGCCAAGGAGGAATGTAACTGTCAATTACAATGAATGAAGTCCCTTCAGGATTTCGATCGTGGCATTCCGTGTAATGACGGGGGACAGTATGTTTAGTGTCCACCCCTCTAATTTTGGCCAAGTGTTCTCCTACTCTGATGGAGAATGTACGTGTAGTGCGTCCAATATACTGCTTCCCACAGGGACAGGTTATGAGGTAAACCACATATCTAGATGCACAAGTGTGCAAACCCTTAATCTGATAAATGCGTTTTGTAACTGTGGAATGGAACTGGACGCTTTTAGACTTGCCCGCTGTGTTACAGCGACAAACCCCACATTTTTTGCAAGGGTAATAACCCTTCAAATTATGAAAAAATGAGGGTCTAACGGGCGGGTTAATGATATTTGGGGCTATCTTACTTTGTAGGGACGGAACGCCCGTAAAAGTCATTTTGGCTCTTTCAGGTATAAGAGGGGACAAAACCTTATCGGTTTTCAGTATGTCCCAATGTTTGTTCAAAATGTTTTGGATGTCTCGATGTTGCACCGAGTAGGAGGTGAGGACCGCCCACTTGTATGACATATCGTGTTCTTTGGGTGGTCGATTAAAAAGAGAGCATCTATCCAAAGAAAGAACATTTTGGTATTGGAGCTGTACAGATGTACAACTGGGAATGTAGCTGTGTTCAGAATTAAGCAATCACATTCAAGCTCATGGTAAATAGGAGTCGGTACACACCTGCCATCATTTAAAGTGCCTCTGATTAACCTCCAAAAAGTTCAGCTGTTCTAGTAGGTCTTTCCTGACATTTTCTTAGCCGCATCCTACAGTAAAAGCCATGGTCCGCAGAGAGTTTCCAAAGCATCAGAGGGATCTCATTGTTAAAAGGTAACAGTCAGGAGAAGGGTACAAAAGAATTTCCAAGGCATTAGATATACCATGGAACACAGTCATCATTAAGTGGAGAAAATATGGAACAACAGTGACATTACCAAGAACTGGATGTCTCTCCAAAATTGATGAATAGACACGAAGAAAGCTGGTCAGGGAGGCTGCCAAGAGGCCTACAGCAACGTTAAAGGAGCTTCAGGAATATCTGGCAAGTACTGGCTGTGTGGTACGTGACAATAATCTTCCCTATTCTTCATATGTCTGGGCTATGGGTTGAGTGGCAAGACGGAAGTCTTATCCAACCCCCGCAAAATTTTGCAAAAACACATCTGAAGTCTCCCAAAAGTATGTGGGAAAATGTATTGTGGTCTGATGAAACCAAGGTTGAACTTTTTGGCCATAATTCCAAAAGATATATTTGCCGCAAAAACAACACTGCACATCACCAAGAGAACACCATACCCACAGTGAAGCATGGTATGGTGGTGGCAGCATCATGCTTTGGGGCTGTTTTTCATCAGCTGGAACAGGGCCTTAATCAAGGTAGAGGGAATTATGAACAGTTCCAAATACCAGTCAATATTGGCACAAAACCTTCAGGCTTCTGCTAGAAAGCTGAACATGAAGAGGAACTTGATCTTTCAGCATGACAACGACCCAAAGCATACATCCAAAGGGTGCTTCAACAAAGTATTAGTTTAAGGGTGTGCACATATGCAACCATATTATTTAAGTTTTTTATTTTTACTTTCCTCCACCTAAAAAGATTTCAGTTTGTTGTTTAACTGAGTTGTATAGTTTATAGGTCACATTAAAGGTGAAAAATGTTCTCTTTACAGCACAGAAACCTGACATTTTAACAGGGATGTGTAGACTTTTTATATCCACTGTATATACCTTGAACTTCATGCTCTGGCTATTCAACCTTAAAGTGGACCTTACACAATGGCACTCCCTGACCTTGATGTGATTTGGGTGCTATAATGCTTTAAAAATGACTGTCCTCCCACGGATCCTGCATCTTTTGCAAGCCTGGCCAATCCACATCCCTGCGACTTATTTCAAACAAATATGCTCCCTGCTTAGGGAATTTATATGGTCCCACAAACCACCATAGTTAAAGCTACCACTCCTCTCCCTGTCTTAAAAAAGAGGAGGCATAGGCCTACCCGATATCTATAGGTACTATAGAGCGGTGCACCTCTAAAGTGTGGTCAACTGGCATTTCAATGAGAATTCCAAGCAGTGGGTCCCCATGGAGATTTAAGATGCCTCTATCCCTATCCCATCATCCCTTGGCTGACTTTCCAACTACCTGAGGACATGCATAATCACCCACTGATTGGTACTTCTCTACGTCTAGCTAGAACCATCTTTCGTTGAACTGACTTCTCCCCATTGCCTTCACCCATGACACCAGTCATTGGTACCACAGACTTCACCCCCGGTTTTACAAACAGAAACCTCAGGAGATTAGATCAACAGGGGAAGTCAAATCTCAGGGAGGGTTCCCCTCTCAAGCCATCACCCCACTTTCTGATCCACCTCTGAACTCCTGGAGTACCATCCAACTCAGACACCATTTGCAGACTTTTCAGAGATCTCATTACTCCCCAAACACACTCACTTTGTGTGAATCACTCTGTAGGAAAGGGGAACAGTCAAGACACACATTACCATTACTCTATGGCTATCTGGCTGCGCCCACTGGACGACCCACTACCATCCTATGTGTGCCAATGGGAACTGGACCTGGGCACTCAGTTTACACCTGAAGCTAAAAATATATTTTTCCTAGCCCACAAATCATCCATGGTCAACCAGTACCAATAGTTGGGGTACAAAGTACTTTTTAGATGGTACCATGTACCTTATTTGCCCCACAAAATGGATGTCAGCATCCCAAATACTTGCCGGCACTGTAACCAAGCAATTGGTACCATGTCCTATATTTTCTGGCATTGCTTTTAAAAGGATGTGACGACTACCATTAAACACTTGACATTGGTCGACCTGCG
The DNA here is from genome assembly GCA_028564925.1 of Lithobates sylvaticus. Taxonomy (NCBI): domain Eukaryota; kingdom Metazoa; phylum Chordata; class Amphibia; order Anura; family Ranidae; genus Lithobates; species Lithobates sylvaticus. Next base: position 236,157,199 of record CM053028.1, on the reverse strand, counting down.
TGGGAACCCCACCGCATGCCTCCTCCACCTGATAGAAAGACCCATCCGGAATTACAAATAATCACTCACTGTTCATTTTGTAAACGTGGCCAAAGCCTGCATCCTAATGCCATGGAGACAGCAGCTGTCCTCTAGTGTCCTGTGGTATTCCAATATCACTGACATCCTCCATATGGAGGAAATGACTGCCACCATAAACAATACTGAGGAAAACATTAGGGAGAGGTGGAGTCTCTGGAGGTATTTTACTTGCACCAATGGTTATTTGCAGGCATTTTCCCAATCTGAGCTGACCATAGGCCAAGCCACCTGGTAGACACCCCCCTGCCCAGGGGCCTTAGATGTTCAAGAAGAAAAGATGCATGTGAAACCACTCACAAAGTCTACCAAAAATTAAATATCGATGATACAAGGTAGGAATATTTCCTTAAATATGGTGGGCTTCTTGTCCTGGAGCAAAAATTAGTAAATCTGAGAAGGGGGGAAGGGAAATGAGGCCAGACGGCCCCACAAATGCTCACAATGGACAAAGAAAGCAACAAAAAATGTGAATGAAAAAGATATGTGAACTTTATTGATACAAATCACGCACTCATCAAAGAGTAAAGGAGGGATATCCCACAGCTGAATTACAAAATGCAAGCTGTGGGTTCCTGTCCCAATACATTACCGCATAAAACATGCATGAGATAAGCTATTATAAAAACTGTAACAAGCTGGGCAAAAACAAGAAACAAAAACAATGTGGTATGCTTAAAAACAATGCTGAACACTGCTGCCACTCACAATGTAAATATCCCCTCCCCTTTTCTTCTCCGACCCATCATGTGTGCCCTAAAAGATGCTGCTGCAAGTATAAATATGGGCCACATTTACAGGTGGTATAATGCAGGTGGACTGTATCCTAGTGAAACAGTATTTAATGAGAAGTCCATGCTGATCCAGTGAAAAAGGAAAGAACAAAATGGTATAAGAATGTCCTTTCCTGTAATGAATATGAAAGTCTATTGCCAGTATGGGGAATTCAGAGCTAGTACAAAGTCAGTCCTGATAAATAGAGATTCCGATTGCTGTATGTAGTACTAAACATGCTCTATTACAAGCTGATCCACAGATAAGGACTAGATAGTCCAGATTCTCAAGAATGTGTCCATTTACATGGAAATTGCCTGGGGAGATGCCTTGCAGCCACCAACTGGTTAAGGTGTCATAGACAATAATACAGGATCAAAGACATACCGCTGGTAGCAAGCTACAGTGACTGGTCATCCATCAATTTCAGGCTGAGTAGCACAGGAATGTGTGTTCAGGTAGACTCCAAAGCAGGTAAGCAGACCGCTGCTGATATGAACGTCGGAGCCGGTCAGGTGAAGACAGCATGTTGCCTGACCCATGGTGAGTGCCCCTTTGGAGTTCTCCCCCCATCCTTACCTCCCATTCCCTGCCCCTTCCTCAACTCCCACCTCCCCCCTACCCTTCTGGCCTCTACTAGTCTACCCCATCCTTGTTACCACTCTGACCAATCCCTCCTTAAGGCCCCTTTCACACTGGGGCGGTTTTCAGGCGGTACAGCGCTAAAAATAGCGCCTGTATACCGCCTGAAAAAACCGGCCCCATTCACTCCAGTGTGAAAGTCGGCGGGCTTTCACACTGGAGCGGTGCGCTAGCAGGACCGCAACAAAAGTCCTGCTAGCATCATCTTTGGAGCGGTGAAGGAGCGGTGTATTTACCGCTCCTATACCGCTCCTTCCCATTGAAATCAATGGGAAACCGCGGGGATACCGCCCGCAAACCGCCGCTGCAGCGGCGCTTTGCGGAGGTTTTTAACCCTTTTGCGGCCGCTAGCGGGGGTTAAAACCACCCCGCTAGCGGCCGCATACCGCGGGTAAAACGATGGTAAAGCAGCGCTAAATATAGCTGCTTTACCGTCGCCGCCCCGCACCGCCCCAGTGTGAAAGGGGCCTAAAGGAATACCAAGTTCTTTGCTACACTTTTGGCAACAACATGCTTTCAATAAAATTAGAGTGTTCTTTTCATATTTGGATTGTATTTCCTCTATGCTTTTATTGTGTTAAGTCTACCTGATATATCAAGGCTATGGTAAGCACTAGCCTTTCAGGTGAGCGTGAAAAATATATATCTAAATATATAACTCGCGCTGAGGAAAAACTAAATCAAACGTGAATGTTGCTGCTATACACAAAGTGCTACACACTTAAACATAATAAAATAAATAATACAGCGCTTAACAAACCTGTGTCCATATAAGTGAAAACAAATAAACAAAGATATATAATATGTAGCAAAAGTCCATGTGAACCATGAAAGTAATAAACAACTAAATAGGTGCTTCACATCCAAAGTGTAAAGTTGCAGGGGATATTTCACATCTAATAGACAAAGATGCAAGGCAGAAAATCGCAGACAAGTTCAAGCGTGACACAACACCCCCACATGTGTCCCCACTCACCAGATCACGATGACACCCAGCTTTGCAGTCTGGGAGTCAAAATAGACTTGTAACAGTATCCACTGGGAATTACTGGATGGCAGGATTGGCTGATGAAAATTAGGAAACGAACGATCCTTCCACATTAATTCTCAATCATGAGAAAAACAGGTACCCATAGAGAAAGTAAAGGGACCAATAGTGAAGTATGCTTTGAAAAGGGATTTATTGCACATACAAGGGCATACTTACAAACGTAAGTTAAAAGTAGGCATTGGAAATGGTATAAAAACTGCAGCAAACGTCGTTATTGGCGTTCCACGAGACCAGAAGTGATGTCAGAACCGGAAGTACTTCACGTCAATGCATTTCGCCCTCCCACAGGGCGTCATCAAAGTACCTGGTTTCCGATTGAGACAAATTACCTTTAAGTTTTCCAACCAAAATCATGGCATTTTTGTCTCCCATATGGAATGTGCTCTATCCATATGGGGACATGTTTTTCCCAACCAACAAAATGGCCACTGTTGCCTATCTGATTGATGGGATGAAGGGGAGGGGACTCCCTTTTGCTATTTAAGGTAATTTGTCTCAATCGGAAACCAGGTACTTTGATCTGTTTTTCTCATGATTGAGAATTAATGTGGAAGGATCATTTGTTTCCTAATTTTCATCAGCCAATCCTGCCATCCAGTAATTCCCGGTGGATACTGTTACAAGTCTATTTTGACTCCCAGACTGCAAAGCTGGGTGTCATCGTGATCTGGTGAGTGGGGACACATGTGGGGGTGTTGTGTCAGGCCTTAACTTGTCTGCGATTTTCTGCCTTGCATCTTTGTCTATTAGATGTGAAATATCCCCTGCAACTTTACACTTTGGATGTGAAGCACCTATTTAGTTGTTTATTACTTTCACGGTTCACATAGACTTTTGTTACATATTATATATCTTTGTTTATTTGTTTTCACTTATATGGACACATGTTTGTTAAGCGCTGTATTATTTATTTTATTTTCAGGTGAGCGTGACTAGCTTTATAGAGCAGAATTAACAGTTGTGCTGCTGAAGTTAAGTGCCTTGGTTTTCTTTTCGTTTTGACCTGCATTGTTCTTTTCTCAATAGACTGTTCATCATGGCCTTGCAAAAGTATTCACACCCCTTGACATTTTCCACCTTTTGTCATGTTACGACCAAAAACATAAAAAAAATTTATTGAAATTTTATGTGATAGACCAACACAAAGTTGCGCATAATTGTGAAGTGGAAGGAAAATTATAAATGATTTTCAAAATGTTTTAAAAATAATATGTGAAAAGTGGGGCATGCATTTGTATTCAGCCCCCTGTACTCTGATACCCCTAACTAAAATCTAGTGGAACCAATTGCTCTCAGAAGTCACCTAATTAGTAAAGAGAGTCAACCTGTGTGTAATTTTGACTTTGTATAAATACAGCTGTTCTGTGAAGCCCTCAGAGGTTTGTTAGAGAACCTTAGTGAACAAACAGCATTATGAATGCCCATGAACACACCAGACAGGTCAGGGATAAAGTTGTGGAGAAGTTTAAAGCAGGCTTAGGTTATAAAAAAAATATCCCAAGCTCTCACGAAGCACTGTCCAATCCATCATCTGAAACTGTAAAGAGTATGACACAACTGAAAACCTACCAAGACATGGCTGTCCACCTAAACTTACAGGCTGGGCAAGCATTAATCAGAGACGCTACCAAAAGAGGTCCATGGTAAATCTGGAGGAGCTGCAGAGATCCACTGCTCATGTGGGAGAATCTGTCACAGGACAACTATTAGTCGTGCCCAAATCTGGCCTTTATGGAAGGGTGGCAAGAAGAAAACCATTGTTGAAAGAAAACCAAAAGAAATGTCCCTTTTGCAGTTTGCGAGAAGCCATGTGGGGGACACGGAAAACATGCGGAAGATGGTTCTCTGGTCAGATGAGACCAAAATTTAACTTTTTGGCCTAAAAGCAAAATGTGTGGCGGAAAAACTAACACTGCATATCACCCTAAACACACCATCCCCACCGTGAAACATGGTGGTGGCACCATCATGTTGTGGGGATGTTTTTCTTCAGCAGGTACAGGCAGTTGATAGGAAGATGGATGGCGCCAAATACAGGGCAATCTTAGAAGAAAACCTGTTGGAGTCTACAAAAGACTTGAGACTGGGGCAGAGGTCCACCTTCCAGCAGGACAACAAATCTAAACATACTGTACAGCCAGAGCTACAATAGAATGGTTTAGATCAAAGCACATTCAAGTCTTAGGCCCAGTCAAAATTCAGACCTAAATCCAATTGAGAATCTGTGGCAAGACTTAAAAATTGCTGTTCACAGATGCTCTTGATCCAATCTGACAAATTGTGAGCTATTTTGCAAAGAAGAATGGGCAAAAATGTCACTCTAGATGTTCAAATCTGGTAGAGACATCCCCAAAAAGACTTGCAGCTGTAAATGCAGTGAAAGGCGGCTCTACAAAGTGTTGACTCAGGGGGCTGAATACAAATGCACGACACACTTTAAAGATATTTATTTATAAAAAAATTGGAAAACCATTTATCATTTTCCTTCGACTTCACAATTATGTGCCACTTTGTGTTGGTCTATCACATAAAATTCACTAAAATACATTTATGTTTTGGTTGTAACATGAGAAAATGTGGAATGGGGTATGAATACTTTTTCAAGGCACTGTATGCTATATTTTTCACAATTCTTATGTCATATGCATAGCCGTAAATAAAGAATTAAAAAAAAAAAAAAAAAAAAAAAAAGCCCCTGCCACTAAACACTGCTAAAATCCTATGTGTGCATGGACACACAGATTAACATTAAGGGGCGTTTAGAGGCAGGGTTAAAAATACAAAAAATACAACTGATGCCCCTAAGAGCAGCTGCAAAAATGTCTAGTATGCACGGGGCCTTAGGCTTAGATTTGCCTTTTGGCACCCGAGTGGAAAATTCCTGTAGCCGCCCTGATATGTGAGCAAGCTGCGCTAACTACGGGGTGTGTAGCTGTATTTTTTCTCCCAGGCATTGTGTAGCTTTAGCAAAGCACTGCTACTATGCCTGGACCTATGCCCTCCATAGTTAGACATTTTTAACTAAAGAGAATTGTGCCAGCTTTAGCGTATTTTTGTGAAAGTTGTCAGAATCCTGTAAAAATATATTTTGATGGTGAGTCTCTACAAAGGCTAGAAAAATCTATTCTGCAAATAAATGAATGAAATTCTTTTGATATTTTAAGCAGTTCAGAGGAGGGCAGGTAGTGTGAAGCCAAACGATTCCTTCTGATGTATGTACAGTATGTTAGTTTCTGTATTTTTCTGACCAGTATCCACTATAATTTTATAACTCTTATCCATAATGGAGATGCAGCTATACTACTACTCTTATCTCTCTCTCTCTCTCTCTATCTATATATCTATATATATATATATATCTATCTATATATATATATATATATATATATATATATATATATATATATATATATATATATATATATTCTAGTCAATCTCATTTACATACTTACTCAATAAGGCATAAAAAAGTAATCCGTAGAGAACATTCAAATGTTTGCTACATGTACGGTCACTTTCCTTCCAGTCTGCAGCCCTACTGCTGCTCCTATCTGCTTCTGTCATCTGCCTGTTGGTTGCCAGCTCCCAGTCCCTGTTTCCCTTCAGCTCTCCGTCAGCTCCTGCTCCTCTCTGTGTAGGTCTTCCCCTTCTGATATTCTCTCTTACCACCACATTGTTGGTGCTCTCAGCTTTCAGCATCCTCAAATAGTACAGCACCTATTTTCCTTAGCCTTGCATAGCACTCATATTTATGTTGATCATAATTAAGTAAAAGAGGTATGGCTGGTAATAGGAACATTTAATTTAGTATGTTGGTGCCTGGCTTGGTGACTAAGCCACTCAATGAAAATGCTGTTGGGATACATGAACAAATGCCAGACATTGATACAAAGTATTTGGTTAATATAATCATGTGCATTTAGTTGATGGGTGAGTAAATTTGAGAGAAGTCCACCCAAAACTCATTCTTGTAAATTATATTGTATGTTGTGAACACACCAACATGTGAGTCCAAACATTATCTTACAGCTTAGAATAATTCTGTATATTCAGTAGACACAGAAGATGTGCATAACCAGGCTTTTGTCACTACTATACTTATAAAACTGTAGTGTACTGCATAAGTACCTGCTTTGTGATACGTATGATATGATCTACCACTGCTCCAGTCTCTTCTTACTCACTACTGCATCCTAGTGTCTATTATAATCAGTATATACACCCTCTGCAAGGTATAGTACCTTGTTGGTGTATAAGTTGCTATTCAGTGTGTTGCACCATCGGTATGGTGCAGCACAGACTTTTAAAATTGGGGGTATTTTTGGGGGTATTTAGAATGCTGCATGTGTTGATATTATACCAAGGTGATGAAGACAAGAACTGTAAAACCATAGCGCCTATGACAAAAAGATGCTAGTGTGTTACACCCTTAGCACAACGTATCTCCAAACAGTGTGATTGCGTGTAGTGTTGTATCCAATGGATTGCTAGTGAAAAAATAAAAGTGTATAATGACTAATACTTTACTACCTTTACTACCAGAAAGTGGTGTGTTATCCCCTCTGCCGGTGTGAAGTTTAAATATATACTATGGTAGATGACCCTAAGGAATAATAAAAACTTCCTCCTGAGTGAAATGTTTTTCTGCTGCCAGAATATCTTATAAGTGTGTTACACCCTCTAATAAGTATAAAATAAAATAACATTTGTGACTTTAAATGTGTTTTAAATAAGTGCTGGTGCAATTGTGGGTCCAAATGTGGCCTTAAAAGAATGTGTTATACCCTCTGGCAGATGCGTACACAAGAATGTGTTGTACCCTCTGGCAGATGCGTACTCAAAGTGAAAAATGTCAACAGATCAAATCCAACAGTCTATAAAGCTAATAGACCCAGAGACGTGAAATAAGTTGGATGCAATTCATACATTTGCTATTGACTTTGTGTCAAAAAATGTATCAATCACGAGTTGAAAAATTTAATATAACAGAGTAAATAGTGGCAAACTCTTCTTATGCAAAACAATATAAAACAAAGTGACTTGTGCTCAAAAAAGTGTCCAGTGCTTTTGCTGAAAAAATATATTATCAATACCTTTTCAGGATTTTCTCATATAAGTGACAGCTGGTGTTGGTGATTCTTATCTGTGCTCCTATTGCAAATGCACTCACCAAATAGCCTCACCCCTCCAGGGGTACTGCACGGTCACAGTATATTCCACCTCTCTAAAGTGAACAGAATACCCATTTTACACCTGTTGTTACACAATCAGGTGTGCCTATTGGAAAGTTCTCTCTGATCCCTTGTTCTGATGACAGCTCTAACCTTTTGGGTTACCCCTCACTTTCTGTCTTAAAGACGAAGGTCACTTGACAAATTGCTGAATATTCCCAGCAGGAATACAGGCTACAACAAAAGATTTACATAGGGCCTGATTCTTCCCTACTCTGAAACAAAAAAATGCCTTTGCTTACATTTCAAGATATAAAATCAAGATTAGGTCAGATTTAAAAGGAAATCTCAAATTTATAGGCAACAATGGGAGTTAAGTATTGGTCCTATAGGCACTTATTTAACTTAGTTTTATAGGTTTGCTTTTTTAATCTGCGAGCCCAGTTTGAGTGTTACAGTATGAGGTTAACATAGAATGAATTTAAACTTGCAGGATGTTACGGATCCTGTACTCAAGGTGTCCGCGGTGAATGCTTCCTAAGTCCTGGAACATGAGTCCAATGGATCTGGTTATAGGAACCCCCAAGAATTAGACAGCACTATTTCTTGAGGTACATCAGGAATACTTTATTTGACATTTCGCACACATATATATAGCCAGATGACTAAAAGCTAACCTAATTAGCATGAGCTAATTATCTTAATCATTGCCCAGACTAGTTGACTGGCTGAAAGACTTTTCAGGGTCAGACTTTAAGGCCCCTAGTTAATTGGAATGACTATTCAGCAGACATTAACATAAACATTAACACAGGGCTAATTAGCACAACAACATTGTGTGGAATACACCTTACAAGCCAGACCAGCCTCATTAACACAACAGACAGGTGGCTTGAGTTCATGACATTAGCATCTGACAGCTTGTGTCCCATTCAGTCTATTGCTAATGCCAAATGCATATACAGAGAGTGTGTCTTGGGGGGCCCGTAATCCGTTGGCAGGAGGCTAGCATGTAGTCCTCTCAAAAAGCCTGTGTCCCGGCTAGGTCTGTCACACAGGATAAGTTGTGTCATTGTAAGGTTTCTCAAGGGGAAGCATGATGACTTGATCATAGCTGATATCTAAATACATTGAGGTGTGGACAGGATTATGAACTTTTGCAGCCCCAGACACAAAGGAGTTGAAAGTGTATCCTGCCTTCATCGTCTGGATTTCACAGGAGTTATTGTTCACTGATGTTTTCAGTATTCAGCATTGAGAAAAGCCACTGAGTATGATGTTGATGTCAGGTTTCACAAAAAAAAAGTAGTTACCAATGATATAGGTCTGGTCCTAAAATCCTTTACCTCTATACCAAGAAAAGCAAACCTGAATTAATTGCGTAACTAAAGCATACTCTTGACCAGCAGACTTCAGAGTTATCAGGCCTTTTATTTGGTAGAAGCCCAGATCAGTTTTGCATTGCAATTTTCTATCCATTTTAAACTGTACTTGATTGTTTTCTTTATCTGTGGCATATTGTGAAGTTTAGAAAGAAATGTTGTTTATCCCGTCTTTTCCTTTACTTTATGCCACATACACACGATCGGACTATCCGGTGGACTTGGTACGGCAGACCAGAGTCCGCCGGACAATCCGCCCGTGTGTGGGCTCCGGCGGACTTAGAAAGAAGTCTTGACTCAAAATTATCCGCCGGACTCGGCAGTCCGGTGGACAATCCGGCCGTCTGTGTGCTAGTCTGCAGGACTTTTGAAATGAACGGACTTGCCCACATACGTAAAGTCCGTTCATTTTGACCGTGACTCGAGATAGACAGGACTAGTGAAGGGAGTCAATGCCGCCTCCTCGATCGGCGAGATTGACACCTTGCTAGCCCCGTTGCTTGGTATGGATTTAAAGGGGAACCCCTACACCGAAAAAAGTCCATAGCAGACTCTTATCCGAGAACGCAGCCCTGCTGGTCAGGAAAGGGGGTAGGGACAAGCGAGCACCCCCCCTCCTGAGCCGTACCAGGCCGCGTGCCCTCAACATGGGGGGGGGGGGGTGCTTTGGGCGGCCCCCCCCACCCCAAAGCACCTTGTCCCCATGTTGATGAGGACAAGGGCCTCTTCCCGACAACCCTGGCTGTTGGTTGTCGGGGTCTGCGGGGGGGGCTTATCGGAATCTGGAAGCCCCCTTTAATAAGGGGGCCCCCAGATCCTGGCCCCCCACCTTATGTGAATGAGTATGGGGTACATGGTACCCCTACCCATTCACCTGAGGGAAAAAGTGTTCAAAAAAAACACACAACACGGGTTTTTAAAGTACTTTATTAGACAGCTCGGGGGTCTTCTTCCGACTAGTTTCTTCTGCAGGGCCTCAGCTATCTTCTTGCAGCTCTTTTACTAGCGTTGGCTCGGTCTTCTGGTTCGTCGCTGTTGTCGTCGCCGCCTTGTTTGTCTTCTTCCTTCTTCTTCCTTCTTATCTTCTTCCGATCTTGCCACAACGCTATTTCCGTCTGTAATGGCCGGGGCTTGTTGCGCGGTGACTTGTATAGGGACAGGGGGTGGGGTCACTGGCTGATGTCACATCGTGACCCCATCCCTTATGATGTCACAGTCCGGGAGGATGACATCATAAGGGGCAGGGTCACCATGTGACATCAGCCGGCCATCATAGGCGGAGAGAGCGTCATGGCAACATCGGAAGAAGAAATAGAACAACAAGGTGGCGTCGATAACAGCGACTAACCAGAAAACCGGGCCAACGCTAGTAAAAGAGCTGCAAGAAGATAGCTGAGGCCCTGCAGAAGAAATGAAGAGCGGGACATAACCCCCGAAGTCGGAAGAAGACCCCCGAAGTCGGAAGAAGACCCCCGGAGCTGTCTAAGAATTTTTTTTAAAAACCTGTGTTGTGTGTTCTTTTTTTTTTAACACTTTTTCCCTCAGGTGAATGGGTAGTCGAGGCGGCGGCATTGACTTGTTTCACTAGTCCCGTCTACCTGGAGTCACGTTCAAAATAAACGGACTTTACCCCATGTGTGGCAAGCCTGTTCATTTCAAATGTCCCGCGGACCTCCGCCGGATCTAGTCCGCCGGAAAAGTCCGGGCATGTGTGGGCAAGTCCGCTCGTTCGGAAAGTCTGGCGGACCTCCGCTGGAAAGTCCGGTGGATTGTCCTCGGGACTAAGTCCGCCAGACAGTCCGATCGCGTGTACGTGGCATTAGATAAATATCTGAGTTTGCTTACTCATCCAATGATATATTTGTACATATAATAAGCACAATATCATTATATACACTATCTAACTAAAATTCCTGTGATTCAGGAATCTTGAGGTTGTTTTGTGTATGTCAGACTAATAGGTAATGGTTCTCAAAATTATAAATGATAATATTGTCTATACGGCTACTATACTTAGGAAGTTTAATTAGCATCCTGAGTATTATACAATTATTTCAATCTGTACATGCGATAATGTCAAAAAATATCAATATTTATAGCAAAAAGTAAAAAAAAAATAGATATTTATTTTCAAAATTGTCGTTATTTTTGTTTATAGCACAAAAAATGCAGAGGTGATCAAATACCACCAAACGAAAGCTCTATTTGTGGGGAGAAAAAAGGACGTAAATTTTGTTTAGGTACAACGTCACACGACTGCGCAATTGTCAGTTAAAGCAACGCAGTGCTGTATCGCTATTATTACATTGTTATATAAAATAAAATGGTTCAACTCACCATAATGCAGAATCAGTGGGAGTCCTGAGCGTGTCACTTGCCAATGTTACCTGCCTTCAGATGCGGATTGTCACCTGCCGTGTCACCTGTCACCAGATGCGAATTGTCACTTGCCACATGTTGTGGATTGTCACTTGCCACGATGCCACCTGCCACACTTTGCAGAATGTCACTTGCCACGATGCCACCTGCCACACTTTGCAGAATGTCACTTGCCACGACATCACCTGCCATGCGTAGCGGATTGTCACTTGCCACGTCACCTGCCACACATTGCGGATTGTCACTTGTCACACTTTGCAGATTGTCACTTGCCGCGATGTCACCTGCCACATGTAGCGGATTGTCACTTGCCACAACGTCACCTGCCACACTTAGCGGATTGCCACTTGCTGTGTCCCAGAGTAAAAGCAGGCAGCAGAGAGATGATGTAATCTCTCTGCTGCCCGCAGCTGCACAGTGAGGGTGAAACTGCAGTGATGCAGGGCAGGCGGTGAGAGATGTCATCTCTCTACCCCCTCTGCCCGCCGGTGTTCTGACGAGAAAGGCCCTCTGTCGAATAATGCCCGCCCTGTACTGCATTTGCTCAGTACGGAGCGGCCGAAAGCCGCCGAACATTGGAATAAGCTCCTGATGCTTGTGCAAGGGGCGGACTTATTCATGATGGGAGCGTGTGAGGGGCGGATGGCAACAGAAGGGGGCGTATTATGTATTGATGGGCAGTGGTGCTAAGATGGGGTGGAATATGTCAGAAAGCTGAAACATATCTCCTAAGCAAATATATCTCTGCTATTCTTCCTACATGAGTTAAGGGCAACACGTGTAGGAAGAATAGCAGACATATATTTGTTTAGGAGATGTGTCCGCCCCCATCTTAACAGCACTGCCCGTCATTACTAAATATGCCCTATTGTGTTGCCATCCGCCCCTCACATGCTCCCATCATGAACAAGTCCACCCCTTGCAGACCTGCATGAGCATTGGGAGCGTTTGGCACTATGTCGGCTATAGTGCGCAGGTGCAGTCTACAGCTGATCGTCAATTCAGATGTTCGAAGGCTTTTGGCGGCTCGCTACTGCGCAAGCGCTGCACATGTGCAGTACTGGGCAGCATTATTAGACAGGGGGCATTTATCGACAAGACACTGGCCCGCTGATTGACCAGCAAGCCCGCTCACCTGCCGACTGTCCCACCCCCTGACTGTTCCCCTGTTCTGCCTGCATGCTCCTTTCACCTTGGCGCCGGGCTCCTCACAGTGGAGCAGGCGGAACCCCTGAAAGTGCCACCTGGGCCAATGGTACCATCGGGTCCCACGGTAGGGCCGGCCCTGGCTGTATGTGAGAAATAACCTGTTAATATGACAATTTTGTGAAAAACAAAAAAAAAAAATCTTCAGTTTGCAAAGAATTGTGGGAAAAAATTACAACTTCAAAAAACTCACTATGCCTCTTACTAAATACTTTGGAATGTCTACTTTCCAAAAAGGGGTCATTGGGGGGGGGGGGGGGGGGGTATTTGTACTTTCCTATCTTGTTAGGGTCTCAAGAAATTAGATAGGCCGTCAGTGCATCATATGTGATCAATTTTCAATGATTGGCACCATAGATTGTAGACTCTATAACTTTCACAAAGACCAAATAATATACATGGATTTGGGTTATTTTTACCAAATATATATAGCAGTATGAATTTTGGCCAAAATTTATGAAGAAATATACAAATTTGCTAAATTTTATAACAGAAACAAAGAAAATTTTTTACAAAATTTTCGGTCTTTTTTCATTTATAGCACAAAAAATAAAAAACCCAGAGGTGATCAAATACCACCAAAAGAAAGCTCTATTTGTGTGAAAATGGGTACAGTGTTGCATGACTAGTAATTGTCATTCAAAATGTGTGAGCACCGAAAGCTGAAAATTGGTCTGGTTAGGAAGGGGGTTTAAGTGCCGAGTGGGTAAGTGGTTAAATGATCTTTGATACAGAGAAGATGGCGGCGGTTGTGGATCATGTTCAGATATGGCTTCTTCTTTGCTTGATACCTTACGTTTTTGAATGGCACCGGGAACTGTGTTCACAGACATTCCTGAGCCCATGCAGTGATATCCGTCACAGAATCATGACTGTTTTTAATGCAGTGCCATCTGAGGGCCTGAAGATCACAGGCATCCAACATTGCATTTTGTCTTTCTCCAGATTCTTAGAATCTTATGGTGTTATGTACTGTAGATGATGATATAGTTAGTCTTTGCAGCTTTACATTGAAGAACATTATTTTGAAATTATTCAACAATATTTGACAGATTGGTGAACCTCTACCCATCTTCTGAGACAGTGTGACTTTCTAAGATGCTCTTTTTATACCCAATCATTGTACTGACCGGTTGGCAACTAACCTAATTAGTTGCAAAATGTTCTTCCAGCTTTTTCTTGTTACCACTTTTCCAACTTTTTGCTGCCCTGTTCCGAACGTTTTGGAGACACGTGGCTGTCATTAATGTCAAAATTACCCTATATGCTACATTTTCTCAGTTTAAACATTTGATATGTTTTCTATTGTGAATAAAATATGGGTTTTTGAGAGTTGCAAATCATTGCATTCTATATTTATGTAGATTTTATACAGCGTCCTAATTTGTTTGGAATTGGAGTTGAAATTAAAGTCAGTTTAGTTTGCTTTGTTGAGTTCAGTTTTAAATGTCTTTACATTTCTAGTAATCAAAATTGGTACATCTGTTTGTATCTGGCATCCTACAGCAGCATGTTTTTCAGAATCAGTCTTTTTATAAAAAAACGCTAAATTGCTCTCTGTAAATAGATTTTCTGTTTGCCTGCAGATTGAAAGCCAAGTTATTGAAGAACCATGACAATGATTTGTACTTTTTAAATTACATGGCTCTAGACTTAGGTTATTCAATAGTCTCCTGATATATGAATTGCATCTGTACATGACATAAATGGATTACCCAATCATCCATGGTATTTCAAACGTCAAGCTGCACCTAATGCTTTATTACATGTTCCGATTTCATATGGCTATTACAGCTTTAGGTGATAATTTGTATCGGCAACATATGCTATTTCTGTTTAAATAAGATAAACTGTTAACATTTAGTTTGTTTAAATTACAGCTACAATTTTCTTCTGCACAGTAAGAACAATCATAGAGGCTGTTCAGCCACTTGATTGTTCTTATAGGCGGCGGGAGGGGACATTCCCCCTCCCGCCGCCCTCCAGTGCTTTTAGCTGCTCGCCCGTGCGATCGGCAAACCGAAGTAGGAATCCGCTGGCGGCGGAAGTTCATCATAGAGAATACTGAGTACCAGATGGTCCCCAGTAGTCTCTATAACTATCAGAGGCCCGGGCACGACGTTATGATGTCACATCTGGCCTGGCAGTTGTAAACACTGCCGTGTACTCGGCTAGTAAGCCAAGATTGTGTTTTTTTTTTTTTATCTTAGGCTTTCCAGCCTGGAGGACAGATATGGGGTCTTATTGACCCCACATATCTCCATAAAGAGGACCTGTCACGCACTATTCCTACTACAAGGGATGTTTACATTCCTTTTAATAG
Organism: Lithobates sylvaticus; assembly: GCA_028564925.1. Classification (NCBI taxonomy): domain Eukaryota; kingdom Metazoa; phylum Chordata; class Amphibia; order Anura; family Ranidae; genus Lithobates; species Lithobates sylvaticus. The sequence continues at coordinate 236,142,193 of CM053028.1, read as the reverse complement.
AAATAAAAGTGATCACCTTTTTTTTTTTTTTAAAGAGAAAGTGTATAAATAAAAAGAAAAACGTAAAATAAAGAATAAATATATATTTTTTAAAGCGCCCCCATCCCCGCGTGCTCGCGCACAGAAGCGAATGCATACGTAAGTATGTACTCGGCATTCAAATAACAAAATGTGAGGTATCGCCACATTCGTTGGAGCAAAAGCAATAATTCTAGCACTAAACCTCCTCTGTAACTCTAAACAGGTAACCTGTAAAAAATGTTTAAAGCGTCGCCTATGGAGATTTTTAAGTACCAAAGTTTGGCGCCATTCCACAGGTGTGCGCACTTTTAAAGCGTGACATGTTGGGTATCTATTTACTTGACGCAACATCATCTTTCACATTATATACACATTCTACAAAATTGGGCTAATTTTACTTTGTTTTTTTTAATTACCGTAATGAAACAGTCCCCCCCCCCCCCCCCCCCCCCCCCCAAAAAAGCGCATTTGAAAAATCGCTGAGCAAATACTGTGCGACATAACGTGTGTGTGTGTGTGTGTGTGTGTGTATATGTTTGGGGGTTCTGAGTAATTTTTGAAGAAATAAAATGATGATTTTTACATGTAGGAGCGACGTGCTAGAATTGGCCCGGATGGGAAGTAGTTAACATAACTCCGGACTCATAAGCTCACTATTTATGTGTAGGAGGGGGTTCCACCACCCTTGCAAATCGTGTCATGTTTTCCATGGGCAAGGACTCTAATCAGCCTTAACATTTCCCCACCAGCACTAATTGTAGCCTCTTACCAAACCAAAACCCACAAAATGACAGCTGTTTATTTCTCAGCATGCTGACAGTAATCAACCATAACCGGCCTTCAAAACAGATGGCATATGCCAGAAACGGGTTGTCCAGTGTCTCTCTGGCCTTCCACAGTACATCTACATTAATTAACTTCTTGCACCAGTGGGACAGTTTGACACCACAGAGATGCAGCCTACAAACATGTAGCAGCACAGTGGCTAGCAGGTTAGCACCTCTGCCTAGCAGCACTGAGGTTCTTGGTTCGAACCACAATCCTGCTCCCTGACTAGAGGTGTCTATGTTCTTCCTCTGTTGTGCTGTAAAAGTTTTTTCTTCTTCACCAGTGATGACATTTTTGATGGGTTTCACATTATGAAACCCCAAGAAATCACATTATAAATTAAGAAAGTGTGGGTTTGCACCAAATCTAGAACTGGGGGGTTTTGGCCCAGATATGGATGTATAAGTCTGGTGTGATCTTGCACACATATTTTAATGTTGTATGCTTATGAATGACAAATGCGCTTTGTCAGCAATTTCGTTGAAGCAGCCCTTACAAAGTTGTCATTTCCCATTTTGGACCCTCCACATGCCCAACAACGTACAAGTTTGATTTGGAGATTTTTGGGATCACTGTTCATGGCCAGAGCCCTGGACATTTGTTATTTTGAGGTTTACCCTGCACAGATATCTATGCTGATGCGTGTGTATTCCTAATGAACAGGTGTGAGCACTTGAGCCCTACATGAAGAGACGGAATCAATTACACTGGTGGGTGTGTCCTTTACTGGGTGGGTGTGCGAGCAAACTTAGCTGTGTTATTATGTTATTTAACGGCCTGCATTTGTGGTGGGTGTTTGGCCTAAGAGCAGCCTGAATTTTTCTTTGCAGTGTGTATATTCTAAATCTCACATGTTAGACTTATAACTGCTATGTAATGGCTTAAATCAGTGCTCGACAAACCCCGGTTGCCAGGTCGCATTTGCGACTAGAATTAGTGACCTGGCGCCCGGGGCAACACAGCAGGGGTATCCTGTCTCCATAGTGCACCCCCACCCGCGCGCGATCGCGATGGACCGTGCCGGACGGTAATTGAAGCCGCGGCTTTGCGGCCTTGTGCAGTCCTATGGTACCTTCTAGAATCTGGCGCTCTCTTGTGGTGGCCGTTGGTATGACACCCAGCAATGCTAATGGAGCTGTTTGTTTTCTCTGCCTGCCCATCTCCTTCCCTTTAGTTAGAACCCCCAAACATTATATATATTTTTTATTCTAACACCCTAGAGAATAAAATGGTGGTCATTGCAATACTTTCTGTTACACCGTATTTGCGCAGCGGGCTTACAAGCGCACATTTTTGGGAAAAAATAAAAATTTTAATTAAAAAATAACACAACAGTAAAGTTAGTCCAATTATTTTTTTTTTATATTGTGAAAGATAATGTTACGGCGAGTAAATTGATACCAAACATGTCACGCTTCAAAAAATAAAAAAAAGAGTGTGCAGGGGGGGGGAGGAGCGATTGGCTCCTAATGCCACGTACATACGGTCGAAATTCCGAATAGCGACAAACATTAGAAGTGGGTGGATGAAGGGAGGTATTTAATGGTGGGCATACCCACCAATCAATCTTTTTTTTTCGTTCAGCCAAGAGGCTGCATGTCCAGTATGTTGCTGGACTTTGAAAGCCAGTGATCGGCTTTCATGTAAAAGCAATTCTAGCGGGTAATTAGCCTCTAGACTGCTTTTACAAGCAGTGGGAGGGAATGTCCCCCCCCCGGATATAAACCGCGCCATTGGGAAATTGGGAAAGCATTTTATCACACCAATCTTGGTGTGGTCAGATGCTTTGAGGGCAGAGGAAAGATCTAGGGTCTAATAGACCCCAATTTTTTCAAAAAAAGAGTACCTGTCACTGCCTATTGCTATCATAGGGGATATTTACATTCCCTGAGATAACAATAAAAATCATAACAAAGAAAAAAAATGGAAGGAACAGTTTAAAAATAAAAATAAAAAAGCTAAATAAATTAAAAAAAAACCAAAAAAAAAAAAAAAAAGGCACCCCTGCCCCCCCTTCTCTTGCGCAAAGGCGTACACAAGCGTTGGTCTGGCGTCATATGTAAACAGCAATTGCACCATGCATGTGAGGTATCACCGCGAAGGTCAGATCGAGGGCAGTAATTTTAGCAGTAGACCTCCTCCGTGAATCTAATGTGGTATCATGTAAAGGCTTTTAAAGGCTTTTAAAAATGTATGTAGTTTGTCGCCACTGCGTGTTTGTGCGCAATTTTAAAGCATGTCGTGTTTGGTATCCATGTACTCGGCCTAAGATCATATTTTTTATTTCATCAAAAATTTGAGCAATATAGTGTGTTTTAGTGCATTAAAATAAAAAAAAGTGTATTTTTTCCACAAAAAATGCGTTTGAAAAATCGCTGCGCAAATACTGTGTGGAAAAAAAAAAATGCAACACCCACCATTTTAATCTGTAGGGCCTTTGCTTTAACATTATATATAGTGTTTGGGGGTTCAACGTAATTTTCTTGCAAAAAAAAAAAATATGTTTTCATGTAAACAAAAAGTGTCAGAAAGGGCTTTGTCTACAAGTGGTTAGAAGAGTGGGTGACGTGTGACATAGGCTTCTAAATGTTGTGCATAAAATGCCAGGACAGTTCAAACCCCCCCCAAATGACCCCATTTTGGAAAGTAGACACCCCAAGCTATTTGATGAGAGCAATGTTGAGCCCATTAAATATTTTTTTTTTTTGTCCCAAGAGATTGAATAATGAAAAAAAATATATATATATATTTTTTTTACAAAAGTTGTCACTAAATGATATATTGCTCAAACATGTCATGGGCATATGTGGAAATACACCCAAAATACATTCTGTTGCTTCTCCTGAGTACGGGGATACCACATGTGTGGGACTTTTTGGGAGCCTAGCTGCGTACGGAACCCCAAAAACCAATCACCGCCTTCAGGCTTTCTAAGGGTGTAATTTTTTTATTTCACTTCTCACTGCCAATCACAGTTTCGGAGGCCATGGAATGCCCAGATGGCAAAAAACCCCCCAAAATGACCCCATTTTGGAAAGTAGACACCCCAAGCTATTTGCTGAGAGGTATGGTGAGTATTTTGCAGATCTCGCTTTTTGTCACAAAGTTTGAAAATTGAAAAAAAAAAAAAAAAAATTTTTTTTCTTTACTTTCTTCATTTTCAAAAACAAATGAGAGCTGTAAAATACTCACCATGCCTCTCAACAAATAGCTTGGGGTGTCTACTTTCCAAAATGGGGGTCATTTGGGGGGGTTTTGTGCTATTTTGGCATTTTATGGCCTTCGAAACGGTGATAGGTAGTGAGGAGTGAAATCAAAAATTTGCACCCTTAGAAATCCTGAAGGCGGTGCTTGGGTTTCGGGGCCCCGTACGCGGCTAGGCTCCCAAAAAGTCCCACACATGTGGTATCCCCATACTCAGGAGAAGCAGCAAAATGTATTTTGGGGTGCAATTCCACATATAACTATGGCATGTGTGAGCAATATATCATTTAGTGACAACTTTTTGAAAAAAAAAAAAATCTTTTTTATTTTTGTCTTTATTCAATCACTTGGGACTAAAAAAAAAAATATTCAATGGGCTCAACATGCCTCTCAGCAAATAGCTTGGGGTGTCTACTTTCCAAAATGGGGTCATTTGGGGGGGGGTTTGTACTTCTCTGCCATTTTAGCACCTCAAGAAATGAAATAGGCAGTCATAAATTAAAAGCGGTGTAAATTCCAGAAAATGTACTCTAGTTTGTAGACGCTATATAACTTTTGCGCAAACCAATAAATATACGCTTATTGGCATTTTTTTTTACTAAAGACATGTGGCTGAATACATTTTGGCCCAAATGTTTGACTAAAATTGAGTTTATTAGATTTTTTTTATAACAAAAAGTAGAAAATCTCTTTTTTTTTCAAAATTTTCGCTCTTTTTCCGTTTATATCGCAAAAAATAAAAATCACAGAGGCAATCAAATACCATCAAAAGGACGCAAATTTCGTTTGGTTACAAAATTGCATGACCGCGCAATTACCAGTTAAAGTAGTGCAGTGCGAAATTGAAAAAAGACCTCTGGTCCTTTGGCTGCCAAATGGTCCGGGGCTGAAGTGGTTAAAATTTCCATAGGCGACATCTAAAAAATTCTACAGGTTGCATGTTTTGAGTTACAGAGGAGATCTAGGGCTAGAATTATTGCTCTCGCTCTACCGATCATGGCAATACCGCACATGTGTGGTTTGAACACCGCTTTCATATGCGGGCGCTACTCACCTATGCGTTTGCTTCTGCAAATAAGCTCGTCGGGAAGCGGTGCGTTTAAAATTAAAAAAAAAATCTTATTTATTTTAACTTTTATTTTTAATTATTTCACTGTTCTTTTGAGAGAAAAAAATTGTGTAATTTTTATTCCTATTACAAGGAATGTAAACACCCCTTGTAATAGAAAAAAGCATGACAGGGCCTCTTAAATATGAGATCTGGGGTCAAAAAGACCTCGGATCTCATATTTACACTAAAATGCAGTAATAAAAAAAAAAAAAAAATTGTCATTTGAAAAAAATAATAATAATAAAATGTCCTTTTTAAGAGCTATGGGCGGAAGTGACGATTTAAAGTCACTTCTGCCCTGCAATGACTTGGAGACGGGCGGGGGCCATCTTCCCTTCACTCGTCTCCATGTCGTTAAAAAAAAAAAAAAAACCTGGCTCCTAACTTTTTTAGCTGGCTCCTAGATTCCAAGCAAATTTGTCAAGCCCTGGCTTAGATGAAAAGCAAGGTTACTGCTAATTCATTCCTGCTGTGTGTGTCAATGTAATTTGTGTGCTGCCTTTTTTGGCTTTTGTATTCATTTTGTTCTTTTTTTGCTTATGATAATCCTGCTATTTAACTTTTTAGGGGTTTGGGGCGAGGACTTGTTGTGATCACCACAAAGGTTTGTCATGGTTGTTATTAGCTTGATTTGTATCCCTGATTTTCCAATGTGATTTGTTTAACCACCTAAAGACCAGCTGCCGCAGTTGTACCGGCAGGTTGGCTCTCCTGGGCGAATCTCTGTCATTGTACTTCGACCACTTTGAGATCACTAGGGGACGCGTGGGCACCCCCGAGGCGTGACGCCGGAGCTGATGCATGTGGCCGGCAGCCGCGATGTCCGTCGGCCACCCATGATCGCTCCTAAGAGAGACAGAACGGGTATCTGTCAATGTAAACAGACAGCTCACCGTTCTGTCAGGAGGATAGACAGGTCTGCTGTTCCTAGTGATTAGGAACAGCGTTCTGTCTCCTCCAGTCACTACACTGGCCCCCAAAGTTAGAAACACCTCCCTAGTGAACACTTAACCCATTGATCGGCGCCTAGTGTTAACCCCTTCCCCGCCAGTGACATTTATACAGTAATCAGTGCATTTTTTTTTAGCATTGATCGCTGTATAAATGTCACTGGTCCCAGAAAAGTGTCCGATCTGTCCACCGCAATGTCGAAGTCCCACTAAAAATCGCTGTTCACCGCCATTACTAGTAAAAGCAAATAATAAAATTCCATAAATCTATCACCTATTTTGTATACGCTGTAATATTTGCACAAATCAATCAATATACGCTTATTGCATTTTTTTTTTTAACAAAAATATGTGCAAGAATACATATGGGCCTAAACTTTTTTTTTTATGTTTTTGTTTCGGATATTATAGCAAAAAGTAAAAAATATTTTTTTTTCCAAATTTTTTTTTTTTTGTTTATAGCACAAAAAAAATCGCAGAGGTGATCATATACCACCAAAAGAAAGCTCTATTTGTGGGAAAAGAAGGACATGAATTTTGTTGGGGTACAGCGTCGCACATGGTCATTCAGGGGGCAAATCCTTCTGGGACTGAAGTGGTTAAAGGGGGGCTTCCAGATTCCAATAAGCCCCCCGCCTGCAGACCCCAACTACCACAGCCCAGGGTTGTTGGGAAGAGGCCCTTGTCCCCATCAACATGGGGACAAAGTCCTTTGGGGTGGGGGGCGCCGTTTTTTTCACCTCTTTGTTTTTGCTGGCAATTTTTTATGACACTGACAGCTGATGACTTATTGGTTGTTAAGAACACAGCGACTGGCTTCCCTGCCCCTTGTTTGGCAACCAGCTATATACTGTGAAAAAAAAATGCAAAGCTTAAGTCTTAATCAGCAGCATATGCTGACAGTAGGCGAATGCCTAATAGCCAATGCCACACGAGCATGGTTGTTACCATAATATTAATGCCTCAAATGCAAAACATTATTGTATAGAATTAAAAGAATCAAACATTAGTACACAAAAAAAAAAAAATGGTGTGACCAGACCCTCCAAAATCCATACCAGACCCTTATCCCAGCATGCAGCCCGGCAGGTTAGGAAAGCGAGGGGACGAGCAAGCGAGCGCCCCCCCCCCCCCGTACTATGCCACATGCTCTCAACATGGGGAGGGTACTCTGGGGTCCCCCCCAAAACATCTTGTCCCCATGTTGATGAGGACAAGGGCCTCTTCCCGACAACTCTGGTCGGTGGTTGTTGGGGTCTGTGGGCGGGGGGCTCATCGAAATCTAGAAGCCCCCTTTAACAAGGGTGCCCCCAGATCCCAGCCCCCTCTATGTGAGTGAGTATATAGGGTACTTTGTACCCCTACCCATTCACCAAAACAAGTAGTGTAGTGTGACAAAAGACAATAGCCAGTTTTTGACAAGTCCTTTATTAAAAATGTCTTCATTTTCTTTCCTCGCTTCTTCCTCCGGTCTTTTTTCCTCCGGCTTCTTCTTCCTCTGCTTCTTTCTCCGTTATTTTCATTTTTTTCTTTCATCTACTGTATATTACCGGGAGCAGGCAATACATTACATCCGCGAGCAAGTTTAAATGACACTTTTTCCTTTAGAAATATAATTATTGCTACGGCATGTTCTACATATCGCACATATGCGCCACTTTATAGGCAGACTAAGGGTACCCCCCCAGGCACGATATTTAAATAAATATTACATTTTTATTGTTTCACTTTAAGCATCATTAAAGTCACTGCTCCTTTATAAACGAATGTTTAAAATTTTGCATTGATACATGTCCCGTAGGGCAGTACCCAGGTCCCCATACAATTTTTATGGCCAATAATTTGCAATCAATGAGGACTTTGGATTTTGCAGGTTCAAACCACAATTCCCGCATATGCCAATGTGACAGGCATGTTTGCTGGCAATAGCGCGCTTTCCATTTGCATGTCCACCCAGTTGAAGTCTTGAATTTAATTGGGCGCTATTAAATGTAGAGCGCCCACACTTGCAGGGAATCTTAGTAGATGACCCCCACAGTATCTCACTAAAGTGAGTATACCCTCACATTTTTGTAAATATTTTTTGTTCTATCTTTTCATGTGACAACACTGAAGAGATTATACTTTGCTACAATGTAAAGTAGTGAGTGTGCAGATTGTATAATAGTGTAAATTTGTCAAACCATGAATCAGACTGAGACAGAAGTACAGTTAAATCACACTTGTTTAACCACTTCGCACCAACTGCCGGGAGGGCGTCCCTGGACGTCGTCCTGTTTACTTCCGCAATGTGCGCTCCCGCGAGCTCGCATCAGGGAAGTTCTGTGCTGGCCGTGTCCCTTGGACACAGCCAGTCACAGATCGCTGTAAATGGCCAATCACAGCGGCCGTTTACAGCGTGATTGGCGTGTCCAATGAGAGATGATCTCATATGTAAACATATGAGATCATCTTCCATTACCGCGGTTAGTAAAAAGAAAATAAAGTGCCCATCTGTCCCCACTGCCACCTGTCCCCACTGCCACCTGTTAGTGCCATCTGCCAGTGCCATCTGTCCCCAGTGCCACGTATAAGTGCCATCTGTCATCAGTGCCATATCAGTGTCACATGTCATTAGTGCCACGTATCAGTGCCATCTGTCATCTGTTATCAGTGTCACGTGTCATCAATGCCACGTATCAGTGCCATCTGTCATCAGTGTCACCAGTGCCATGTATTAGTGCCATCTGTCATCAGTGTCACGTGTCATCAGTGCCACATATCAGTGCCATCTGTCATATGTCATCAGTGCCACGTCAGTGTCACGTTTCATTGTCCTGGTTCTCCAGGGCCTTCAAAAGTGTAATAGGTAGTCAACAAGTTAGATGTGTAATTTATGCTCCTAGAACACCTGATGGCGCTCCCTGCATGTTGGACCTCTATGTGGCTAGGATGTGGATAAGTCCCAGACATGTGGTATTGTAATACTCAGGACGAGTAGCAGAATTTTTTTTGGGGTGTCATTTGTGGTATACACATGCCATGTGAGAGAAATAACATATTACAATGCCAATTTTGTGGGGAAAAAAAATCTTCATTTTGCAAAGAATTGTGGGAAAAAACTACATCAAAAACCTCACCATGCCTCTTACTAAATACCTTGGAATGTCTACTTTCAAAAAAAGGGGTAATTTGGGGGGTATTTGTACTTTCCTGGCTTGTTTGGGTCGCAAAAAATTAGATAGGCCACCAGTACATCAGATGTGATCAATTTTGTATGATTTGCACCATAGCTTGTAGACTCTCTAAGGGCTGTTTCACGCGGATGAAAAACGGACATCCATGTATCCCTGTGGGATAGCGGGTGTTAGCGGATGAGCACCCGCGACACCCGATCTCGTCCGTGCCCGCTATGGTCCGTTTCTGCAGACGGAGGAAAACCCTATTTTTTCATCCGTCTGCAGAGCGGATCAGATGACGAACTCTACGGTGACAAATCCAGTGACATGGGAGCCAGGGGCGGCGCTGAGTCCTGCTGTCTGTGTCAATGGACACAGCAGCAGGACTTGGGATGCACTCCCCCATGGAAAGCGGCTCTCCGTGGGGGCACCCAATGAAGAGGAGGGGCCGAGAGCGATGCCGGGGGACCCCAGAAAAGGAGGATCAGGGCCGCTCTGTGCAAAACCCTTTTACAGAGCAGGTAAGTATAACATGTTTGTTATTTAACCACTTCAGCCCCAGAAGGTTTTACCCCCTTAATAATGACCAGGCCATTTTTTGCGATAAGGCACTGCGTCGCTTTAACAATTGCGCGGCCGTGCGATATTGCACCCAAACGAAAGCCCTTTTTTTCCCCACAAATAGAGATTTATTTTGGTGCTTTTTTGATCACCTCTGCAGTTTTCATTTTTTGCACTATAAACAAAAAAAGACCGTCAATTTTGAAAAAAAAATTTACTTTCTGCTATAATACATATCCAAAAAAAAAAAAAAAAATGTATTGATCAGTTTAGGTCAATATATATTCTTTTACATATTTTTGATTAAAAAAAATCGCAATACGTGTATATTCATTGGTTTGAGCAAAAGTTATCGCGTCTACAAACTATAGGAAAGATTTATAGACTTTATTTTCTTTTTAATGTTTTTACTGGTAATGGTGGCGAACTGTGATTTTTAGCAGGACTGCGACATTGCGGTGGACAAATCTGACCCTAAGTGACACTTTTTGGGGACCAGTGACATTATTACATTGATCAGTACTAAAATAATGCACTGATCAATGTATAAATGACACTGGCAGGGAAGGGATTAACACTAGGGGGCACTCAAGGGGTTAACTGTGTTCCCTGGGTGTGTTATAACTGTGTTGGGGCTGTTCCCGATCACTGGGAACAGCAGATCTCTATGATGTCCGAACGGGGATCCGTCTTATTTACATAGGCAGATGCCCGTCCCGCCTCTGTATACCCTGATCGTGGGTTGCCAATGGACATCGAGTCAGCGGGCCACGCTCTTGCGGCGTGCAGTGGGCGCATGTGTGGCACCGGCGTCATATTGCCGGACCACCGTACGGGTACAGCTGTTTGCGCAATCAAGCTGACCTGGCTGGTCGAGCTGACGCTGGCTGGTCGGCAAGTGGTTAAAAAAAAAACCTGTACAATCACTTTATAGTGTAGCTTCACCCAAAAGGTGTGGTTTTGCTTTTTCTTTCTCCCCCCTCCTCCTTCACATTTAACGCATCATTTTTTTTTGGGGGGGGGGGCGGATGCCTAGTTTTGACAAGTACCCACTCCCCCATTTCTGGATTTATTGTGGCGGCAATCCAAGTGGAAGTCTCCTTGGATATGTTACAGTCATGGGACCATTCAGATAGCGCAGCGTGGCTTGTGCATGTGCAGTGAGCAACCAGCTGTGAAGCTGCAAGAAGTCACAGCTGGCTGCCCCCAGTTAGTATGCCAGCACGGAGGACTGATGCCCAGTGAAGAAGCTGGTTGGGTGAGTTTTTGTAGCTGCTCACTTTTACCCAAAGATGACCAAAAACCCCTTTTAATGCACCCTTCCATTTGAACTGCACACACGGACAGCGTAAGTGAAACTGAACCACAACCTCACTTCTCCTCTACAGCATTGACTGACAACGGTTCAATTACAGTGATGATTAACTCAGATGCTGAGCAGTTTCCCTTTGTTACATTTAAAACCAGTGAGAGAATTTCCAGCTTTGGTGGTTTATGTTGTCAAATGCAGCTGCTGATATTCATGGAAAAACAGCAATTTGTAGCTGCACAGCAGTGTTCATTTTCATGTCTCGTTTCAATTTAGTTTTAGTCTTTTGACTAAAATGACAATTTAGTTTTAGTTGTATTTTAGTCATCTGAATTTTTTTAGTCGACTAAAATCTCCAGTACATTTTAGTCGACTAAGATCTAATAGGTTTAGTTAAATTGTAATGCATTTCTCCTGGAGTAAAAACCTAATTACATGTCATTATTTATGGCATTAAGCTTTAAACATGCACTACAGACACAGATTTAGCCGTTTTGATATATAACCGGTGTTAATTTTCAATTTAGTTTTAGTCGTATTTTAGTCATCTGAACTGGTTTGGTTTAATTGTATTGTCGCCAACTAAAATAGTGTTAATTTCATTGTCAATGAAATTAACACTGCTGCACAGGCAAAATTTTAGCCTGAAAGGAGCAAATCATTTCCTAGAGAAAAAAAATGAATTACTAGTGTGGCATGGCTCTTAGACAAACCACAGAAAAAATGTTACGTTACATTTTCTTCTGGACTCACCCAGATATATACTGTATTTGGATATAAAGGGAATCCAAGAGAGGCTGCACATAGCTCAGCCTCCGCTTCTCAGTACCCCCCGTTTTTTATATGGAATAGGGATTGTTTTAGAAGGTATATCTGTGCGGTGCACCCAAGATGTACGCCGGCTTTACAGTTCTAAATGAAAATGAAATATTAAATGACTACATTTTGAGTTTTTATTCTTTGGATTTGATATGTCTGTGTTTTTGTGTCTGACCCTCATATGGTGTAGGTTTAGAGAAAAGATTGTTAATCTATTTTGCATGTATTTTGCTTTCCTGCTTAATAATTGCACATTGATTCTGTTTTAAACATTAGAATTTTTAATTGATTTGATAATCCTTAAAGAAAAGAGCACTGCAATCATTAAACATTAAGACATCTCATGTTATTAATTATTAAATGTGTTTCTTAAGGCTGTTGTTTTATCTAAGTGTAGCCCACACACCAGACTTTTAAATGACACATCTGCCAAATGCTGTACCCTTGCACTGCTACTTAAATACATAGTGATTTTTTTAAATTATAATTTGTGTCTACATGGCAGACACTTGAACAAATTGGAATGAAAGATTGATTCGCTTTATCAATGTTATTGCAGAAACATGCAGCTGGCATGACTTGATTTTATTGCAAAGGACAAAAAAAAAAATGGGTGGTTATAAAGGTCTAAAGGTCATTGCTGTGCACATCACATGCGATGTCTGTTCAATGCAATTTCAGCCATGCAAACTGTATGGCTGAAATCGCATCGCATTCGCACCAAAATGGTGCAGGACCCTTTTTTGGTCCACACTGGAATTGGATCGCATGGGTATTCACACCTATGCGATCCGATTCCTGCACCATTTTACACATGATCTGGGCATGTCATTAACTTTACATTGACACCCGCAGTGGTTCGCAGATCTCAGTGTAAACCACTGTGTGATTCAGGTGCGATGCAGGAACCCGCACTGGATTAGCAGGGTTCTCGCATTGCACTAGTGTGAATCAGGCTTAAGACCACTTTCACACTGGGGCGGTTTTCAGGTGCTTTAGCGCTGGAAATAGCCTCTGCTAAGTGCCTAAAAAACACCTCCCATTCATTCTAGTGTGACTTTTCACACTGTGGCAATGCGCTTGTGGGACGTTCCAAAAAGTCCTGCATGCAGCATCTTTGGGGCAAAGTGTGAAAGGGGTCTAATAGTTTACCCATTGTGTACCTTTTAGATAGAGATTTATATCCATGGTTTATTTCTTACATGAACAGTAAAGTAAACCTGTGCTGAGAGAAATTTGGGAATTTGTCATTGCTCCCCTTCTTCTAAAAATGCAAGTTGCCTGGACCTAGATCAAGAATGCGGGAAGTGGGGTCAGAAATCCTCAAAAAGTATTGAAGATATTAAATCCACTAGGAAACCAGCATTTTTAATATATCGGCAATGGAACCAATTTAGGTTAGATAGTAACTGGGGATATACATTATGTTGGTCAACTGAGAATTTGGTGCATTATTTGCAAAACATGCCCATATCTTCTTTACAACAGTTTTACATTAGGGAAATATGTGCATTAACCCATAAGTGACCAGTCTGCAGTTAATGTGCATTAAACTTTCAGTGATAAGCCACCAAAGCTGAACCTAACCAAGTGATAGTAAACCCAAAAGCAAAACCAAAAATTTAAAAAAATTGCACCTTACCAATCATTAGATATGGTTGGCTGCATTTGTTTTCTTTTCTTAGGCTTTTCCCCCTTTGTTTTTACCTGGTTATCTGGCCAGTAATGCACCTCCTGTGTAAGTGCCTCTACTTTGGTTGAATGAACACAAGGGGCACATTTGGACAGCAGCATTGTCAATCTGGGGGGAAGGGAGTCTGTGATGTACTAGCAGATTTAGATATGCTAACACTTTGAAGCCGAACTCCAGATAATACTTTATAAGCATCTACAGCAAACTATTTTTCCTTTTAGCATAAAGGGATAAACATTTTTCATAAATAAAAGTGGATCATTGTTTGTCTCATCTCTGTAACTATATGTATATGTATATTTTGCTGGAGAGCTAGTTCTGTTGAAAAACAACAGACTTGCTGGCTAAATCACCAGATGGAAATAAAAGAAAGAACGCTAAAAAAGAAAACTAATACAGCCATAACATCTAAGAAAGAAGAAGCTGCAATATAATAATAATATTTATAATCTTGGTTTGATTTTGGCGTTTAATATCACTTTAAAGTGGTTCTAAAGGCTCAAGGTTTTCTACTTTAATGCATTCTATGCATTAAGGTAAAAAACCTTCTGGGTACAGCTCCACCCCCAGATCCCCCTTATACTTACCTGACCCCCTTCTCAATCCAGTGATGTGCATGAGAGCAGCAGCTCTCCTGGGCTCTCCTTCTTTGGGTCACACAGCAGCAGAAGCCATTGACAATCGTAGCCAGTGAGCCAATGAGGAGAGAGTGGGGGCAGAGCTGAGCCATGCTCTGCTTGTGAATGAACAATGTCCATTCACAAGAGTGTGGCTTAGGAGCGAGTTCCCCCATAGCAAAAGGCTTGCTATTGGGGGTACACGGAAGGGAGGGGGAGCCAGAACCGCCAGCAGGGGACCCAAAAGAAGCGGATCAGGGCTGCTGTGTGCAAATCCATTGCACAGAGCAGGTAAGTATAACATGTTTGTTTTTTTTGTTTTTTAATTCTTGCCTTTAGAATCACCTTAACCCCTTAGGGAACAGTCGGAAGTACATGTGATCTGCTTCAAAAGCATGTGCATCAACCCCTCAGTGACAAATACTCAGTGTGCGTGATTTGCCCCTCAGTGATCTGTCCCCAGTATATTAGTTTTAACTCCTTGGTGCTTGGTGCCCAGTTATCTACTTATGTGTCATAACCCCTCAATGCCCATTCCTCAGCCCATGTGCATTATCTTTTGAGCGCTCAGTCCGTAGACATGTGTACTGTTTCCTCAGCACTCTGTCCCCAGCATGTATGTTAACCACTCATTACCCATTACCCAGTTGATGTCGGTTAACGCCTCATCTCTCATTGTCCAATGTATGTGTTTTCACCACTCTTCTGTTTATGATTTCTGCTTGTGTACATTATTCCCTCAGCTGTCAGTACTCAGTAAATATTCTCATTTCTCTAGTATCTGTATTCCCAGATCCACTGCCCCGTTTCCTGCTTTAACAATCCCTGGTGACAAAGCCTTGTTCTATCTACCACATCCCCAGCACTACCTCCACTGTTCCTGGATTCCATGACACCATATTTACTAATAACCTGCTCTAATTTCAGTGTCTACTTTTCAACCCTTGTTGAATACTACTGACATCCTCTTATGTTTAGGTATCCTTGCCACCCCCTACACAGTCTGCGGTTCTGCTGACATGATCCCTGCCACCTCCACTGTCACAGAATAACCTGCTTTGATTTTAGCAGCGCCATTTCCTAGTCTGTAAAACCTTCTGTGTGAAGAGCTCAGCTCTTATTCTGCTTCTGCTTTATAGGTTACCCAGTTTTGTAAAAATTTGCCAAATGCAAGAGGCACATTTCTATGCCCCCCGTTATATACCTTTATGACCATATTTTTTGATGACTTAAGTCTAGTACACACTACTATAGAAAAAAAGGAATACCCTCCTTATTAATGGGACTATTAGGATGGCAAAACAGATAAATAGGCTCCAAACTGATATAGAAAAAACTAACAAATCTTTATTACAACAAACATTAATAAAGATTGTTTAAAAACATTGCAGCTAGAAACAGTGTACAGTGATCACAGCATATGAGAACATAATCTTGGTATAGCAAAAAAAACTACAGAAACAGCCGACTCATTTCGAATAATGCGGTATTAAATATCTTCTTCGGGGATGCTCTTATGTAGAGAGACGGAAGATGTTCTACAAAGTAAACAATTAGGTAAGCATATTTCTGAAATGACATGATGAACATATGACAAAATGTAAAACTACATAGAATGACTAACCATGCTGAGTAAGATGGTGTACATAGCCACAAATGGATAGATAAATGCAAAGTGGAGATACAGAGCTGTCTCTCAATAGAACCCACAGAGGGTGCAGTGGGCCTGGCCAGACCAAAAACAGTAGGCTAGCTGAGGGTGTCCCAATAGATTGGAGTCTGCGAACAAATGGCCAAGTAACTGCTACAAGCAAAAACAAAGGACATTTATATAAATATATATGTACATATCAAAATGGCATGCACACGGATATCTACATTTTAAATTAATATTGAAGATGTACCCTTCGATATGACTCACATAGAGGGGAGAATCAGATTCAAAAAGTTGTTGGTGCAATCAGATAGTTGCTAAGTACAATTGTCACAAGGTATCCAATAAAGGTATAGCTGTCCAATAAGGTGCAAATATCAGAGGTAATAATTATCCAGTAAAAGGCGATAAGAGTGACAAATATTACAAAAGAAATCGAAATATATGGCGATGATAAATATGCATAAATAAAATAAGGGTAGTGGTGCGCTGTATATAAATAATAAAGTGCAAATGTGCTGTTTTTAAATAATAAAGCCACTGTGAGGAAACGATCTATGTGATAGAAACGTATGATCATAAAGTAAAATCTCATAACATATCACATAAAATCCATAAAGTAAAAGATGCAGTGATGATAAATATCCGGAGTAATTAAAAAATAATAGTCCTTTTCATAAATTAAATAAATATAATAAATATCCAAAGTGATAGTCCTTGTTCTTAAAGCAGAGTTCCACCCTAAAGTGGAACTTCCGCTTATCGGATTCAGATACCTGTATAATACAGGTATTTATTTTATTTAGCCTCAGAGTTCTATAGCTATAGAATTGCTCTGTCATAGCTTATAAGAATCAAAGGTATGCCAAGAATGGGCAGCTTGTTTGTTCTCTTCTTTTTTTGTGACAAAGTAAGTGATTTTTGTACTTTTTTTTTTTTTCGAATTGGCCTATTCACCCCTATCTGGCTTCATGCGGTGCATTAAAACGAGTTATGTTGTGCAAAATGTGATTTGCTTTGGGGCCTCCTGTTTATTTGAATAGGCTGCCAACTTCCAAAGATGAACCTAAAATTGGACCTGCACAATTTTTTCAGACACAGCACACTACAACACTGTGTGTTGTGGCATGCGACAATACAGGTACGTTTGAGGTGTGTTGGTTTAGTGCATTGGGGTACCATTCAAAATGATGCAAATCATTGGTCTGAATAGTCCTTTAATTAAATTTCCGCTGGCCAATAATGTTGTGGTAGCTACAGTGTCTTCCCAATATTAGAACCATTTAGATAACTGTCATCTGCTATACAGTATAGTGGCTTTAGGTTGTTACATTTTTTATCATGTGCCACCATTGATTTACCATCATTCAAAAAAATCTAGGTATGTCAGCCATACATTAAAATAGCTATTGTATATGACACCAGCATTTTTTTGTAGAATTAGCTAGGAAAATCATCCATTCTCTTATTAGTACAATTGAATGCATTCAAATTTGCACATTTTTTTTCTTTCCTTTTTTTATTTCTTTGAAAAAGCAAATTTAAATTCAAAGCTTGGATAGTCTGACCATTCTAGTAATTTAGTTTTTATGGTCCATGACAAACTATCACTTCAAAGCACAAATTGAATAAAAGCAATTGACTCTACTGCATAGTTCAGCTTTTGCTGGCCACCATTCTGCAAGTTTTATAGCTCATAGCATAGATGTGATCAGCTTATATGATGTGCTACACGATTAGAGAGAGAATTTGTATTTCTGGCGTGTGGTAATCCCTATGTGATGTTCTATATTAAGATTCAGCTGCAAAGGTCATTAGCATAAGGAAAAAATACAGATGCAGAGGTGCAGAAGAAAAAAGTGAAGAAAAAAAAATGTAAGACGACCCAGAAAATCTCTATGTTCATCGAATACTTAGAACTAATGCGGAGGAAACATCCAGCCAACCCATGTAGTTATATAATTAGTGTATTGCTCACCCTCTACTGCAGTGTTGTAGTTGCTATTTATAGCATTATCATAATTTGGACATTTTCTGTTTAAAAATCATATGGTTTTTTAGACTTGCTTAGTAATTTGTAAGCAATGAAACAGCATGCAGTTATGTTTTTATTAAGCTGTGGTTGGTGTTAAGAAATACATTTAAGGCCTAGCTTACACCTGTTCCTTGTGTGGGGGCATAAAAACAGGGTGCTTGAGCCACAGTTTTATCATCCTCCTTAAAGGAGTTGTAAAGGCAGAACCTTTTGTGTGTAGCAGCACCCCCTAATTACTTACCTGAGCCCCATCTCTCTCCAGCGATTTCCACGAATGTCTAAACTCTCCGGGACACTCCTCCTGATTGGCTGAGACCCAGCAGTGGCACCATTGGCTCCCACGGCTGTCAATTAAAGCCAGCCAGCCAATCAGGGGAGAGAGAGGCGGGGCTGGGGTTGGGGCTCCATGTCTGAATGGACGCGCAGAAAGGTGACTCGGCTCCAGTGCCCCCATAGGAAGCTGCTGGCTGAGAGGGCACTTGATAGGAGGGAGGGGCCAGGAGCAGCAAAGAGGGACCGGAGAAGAGGAGGATCTGGGCTGCTCTGTGCAAAACCAACTGCACAGAGGAGGCAAGTATAACATGTTTGTTTTTTTTTTGTTGTTTTTTTTTTAAAAGAACGAGCCTATACAATCACTTTAAGCTGCAAAGGCAGCCATATGGGGTTGTACACAATGACTTGCTTACCAGCCACAGTTACAGTTATACCCACTGCCAAGTGATGTGTCAAATTAATGGGGCTACATCGCAACTGCCCAGCAAACACGTGGTGAGGTGGTAGAGCTGCACGATTCTGGCCAAAATGAGAATCGCAATTTTTTTGCTTAGAATAAAAAGATCACGACTCTCTCACGATTCTCGCAACATAAAATCTTTCACATTATACAAAAAAAAAAAAAAATGGGCTAACTTTACTGGTTAGTTTTTTTTTTTTAAATTCATTAAAGTAATTCTTTCAAAATAAATTGCATTTGAAAGACTGCTGCGCAAATACAGTGTGACATAAAATATTGCAACAACCACCATTTTATTCTCTAGGGTGTCTACTAAAAAAATTAAAATAATGTAAGGTGTAATTTTCTAGCAAAAAAAAAAATTATTTTAACTTGAAACCAACAAATATCAGAAAAATGTTTAGTGTTTAAGTGGTTAAACTTTTTTCACTAAGGCCCCTTTCACACTGGGGCGTTTTTCAGGCGGTACAGCGCTAAAAATAGCACCTGTACAGCGCCTGAAAAAATCCGGCCCCATTTACTCCAGTGTGAAAGCCGGCGGGGTTTCACACTGGAGCGGTGCGCTAGCAGGACGGTCAAAAAAGTCCTGCTAGCAGCATCTTTGGAGCGTTATAGGAGCGGTGAATTCAACGCTCCTATACCGCTCCTATACCGTTCCTACCCCGCTCCTACCTATTGACATCAATGGGACACCGCGGTAATACCGCGACAATACCGCCGCAGCGGCGCTTTGTGGGAGATTTTAACCCTTTTGCGGTTTTAACCCCCGCTAGCGGCCGAATACCGCGGCTAAAATGACGGTAAAGCAGCGCTAAATATATCGCTGCTTTACTGTCGCCGCCGCTCCCGCCCCAGTGTGAAAGGGGCCTTACACAAGAAGTCTTTTCCATTGACAAATTTGTTACAATGTTTATAGTTAAAGAGGAGCTCCACCATAAAGTGGAACTTCCGCTTATCAGATTCCTCCCCCCCTCCGGTGCCACAATTGGCACCTTTCAGGGGGGTGTAATACAGGTATCTGCACCCACCTCCGGGACTAGATAGCCGAAGCTGTCCCGCCCGTATCCGAAGATGCCCCGTTGTGTCTTGGGAAACACAGTTCCCAGGAAACAACGGGGACCAATAAAGACGCGCAGCGCGACTCACGCATGTGCAGTAGGGCAGGGCTTGACAAATTTGCTTTGAATCTAGGAGCCAGTTAAAAAAGTTAGGAGACAATTTTTTTTTTTTTTTTTAGTGTAGTATGGATTGTCAGTGCCGGGGGTAAGGCCAGTAATTTTCGCCCCCTAACCCGCAACGGAGCACCCAGTCAATAACGCCAATGTAACGCTGTTACATCAGGGTTCTGGGCTGGCCAGAAAGAGTAAGGCTGGGTTTACACTGCTGCACGAGCGGCTCACAGCAGTGGTCGGGTGCGTCCCCATTTACTGTTTCAGATCCGATTTCAGTCCGAATTTTTGGTTGAATTCGGACCTGGAACAGATCAGAAGACGCACAGGACCCTTCTGCAATTTGCTCCAAATCTGTCCCGGAGCCCTGTGAATCGGCTCCATAGAGAGCCGGTCACAATCTTCTAACATGCGAATTGGATGCAGGGAAATCCACATCCAATTTGCAATAGTGTGAACCCAGCCTGACACTAAAAACCTGTTATAGGGGGAAAACTCCTTGTTGTGCCTAATGCATCATGACTAGCATGTAAAACACCCTCATCTGCTGCCTAATGCAGCTTAAGGCTGGCCAAAATATGTCTCTACTGCTCATCTAAATCAAGCCTTAGACACTTTAAATTAAATACAAAAAAGGATGAAAGAAGTATCCCAGTGCTGCTTATCTTCTGTTGCCTCTTTGCAGCCACTTCCTGCCTACATGTGCGTGTCCCCCACAGGGACTCTATCGCATATTTAGCTGCCTCATCTCCCCTACTCCACCTCACAGCACACAGTACATTTTACATTCTGAGTACACATCTCAGAATGTCACAGCACAGACACAGGAACACACAGACACAGGCACACAGCCCAGGCAGCTCCCCTGCACCACGCTCCACCGGAAAACCTCCCGCTCCGAGTACTGACAGTCTGTCTACTCAGGCTACACAGGCTTCCGGGTCACCCTCTGCCGAAGCCTGACCTCCACCCGCCGACCCGCACTGTGTAGGTGGGCTCTGGGAGCTCCGTGACCAGCGGACCCGATCGCCGCTGGTATCCCGCGATCGGGTTACGGAGCTGAAGAACGGGGAGAGGTATGTGTAAACAAACCTCTCCCCGCGCTTCCTACACTGCCTGTCATTGATCGGCTGTTCCCTGTCATCGGGAAAGCCGATCAATGACGTCAGACGTACAGCCACGCCCCCTACTGTAAAAAAAAACACAACACGTCACACTGACTCCTCCCCGCCCCCTAGTGGTTAACTCCTTCACTGCCACTGTCATTTACATAGGAATCAGTGCTTTTTAAATAGCACTGATTTCTGTATAAATGACAAATGTCCCAAAAATGTGTCAAAAATGTCCGATGTGTCCACCATAATGTCGCAATCACAATAAACATCGCTGAACGCCGCCATTACTAGTAAAAAAAAAAAATATTAATAAAAATGCTATAAAACTATCCCCTATTTTGTAAACGCTATAACTTTTGCGCAAACTAATCAATAATCGCTAATTGCAATTTTTTTTTTACCAAAAATATGTAGAAGAATACGTATCGGCCTAAACTGAGGAAAAAAAAATTTTTTTATATATTTTTTGGGGATAGTTATTATAGCAAAAAGTAAAAAATATTGAATTTTTTTCAAAATTGTCGCTCTATTTTTGTTTATAGCGCAAAAAATAAAAACCGCAGGGGCGATCAAATACCACCAAAAGAAAGCTCTATTTGTGGGGAAAAAAGGACGCCAATTTTGTTTGGGAGCCACGTCGCACGACCGCGCAATTGTCAGTTAAAGCGACGCAGTGCCGAATCGCAAAAAGGGGCCTGGTCCTTTGGCTGCCAATTGGTCCGGGGCTGAAGTGGTTAGTCAAGATCGCGATAATGATTCTTGACAATTAATCGTGCAGCTCTAACAGGTGGTAAAAAGGAGATATCTCAACCCCCAGTTACCATATTTATCACTGTATAACACGCACTTTTTCCCCCTTAAAATCGGGGAAATTGCGGGTGCGTGTTATACGCCGATACATAGCTGAGTATACTCGGTTATCCTCGGCTAGTCACAGTCACAGTCCCGCCCTATGATGGACATAACACAGGGACTGGGCGTGACTGTGAGCGGAGCTATCCGAGCCTAGCCGAGTACACTCGGCTATTGTATGTATATGGGCGGCGCTCGGCTCCGCTCAGTCACGCCCAGTTCCGCCATTGGACCTGCGTTATGTCCATCATAGGACAGGACTTGGGCGGGAATACGAGAGAAGCCGAGAAGAGCCGAGATACACAGGACCGTTTCTGTATATCTCGGCGGCGACATTTTCAAACTGCAGTGACGCTGACATGTCACTGCAGTTTAACTGCAGCTTGGGCAAGGCTGCAAATTAAACTGAGAAGGCTGCAGATGGAAACTGACAAGACTGCATATGACACTGACAAGCATGCAGATGGACGCTGTGCAAGGCTGCAGATGGACACTGATAAGACTGCATTGATGGGCATTTAAATGTAAGTTTTTTTTTTCCTTTAAAATGTTTCTTTCATAAAAATTCCCTCCTAAACTTGGGGTGCCTGTTATATGCCGATAAATACGGTAATTCTCAACCACCCTTTGAAAGCAGTTTACTGTGGATCACTTTTCAGAGGGGCAGCAAGGGCTGCTGCATGTATAAACTAGTCCTTAGCATATCATTTTTTCTGAGACTGCGAAGCAAAGCATTGCAGCCCCTGCTGTGTGTTTTTTTGGTGGATGCTCAGGGGTAAAACCGAACTATGCCTTTAGTTAATATATATATTAAAAAAAAAAAAAACTCCTGTGGGAAACTATGGCAAAATGTAACATCTTACCATTATGTCTTATAGGAGCAGTTTCTCTTGAACTTAAGGGCTTTCAATAACATTTTGACTGCTGAACCACATTCAAAATGATGTATTTAATATTCAAGCCTATAGTTTTAGCCATAGGCAGGGGAGCAAACGTATACAGTACATGGTGAAATAATTGCTCTGAAATGGCAGAGAACCCTGTGATACAATTTATACATTCTGAAGGGGGTGGCACCTTGGCAACTTGGCACCTGGACTCTTTTGAAGTCCTAATCAATTTGTTGGTTATTTACATTGATAAACAGATGGTCAGTTAGCACCTATACATAACGTCCAGAGTTCTCTGGGAAAATGCCTTTTCACAGCTGGAGGTGTGAATGGCATTTGACCACAAACAGCTTCTACCTACATACATCCTGGGCCTGACATGTGTACCAAGTATATTTGCTTAATCAAAATACATGTATCAAAGAGAGGGGGATGGTGGAATAGGGATTATAGCGGTGCTAAGATAATACAGGAGAGTTGGGGCGGACTCACAGTTCAAGGCTCATAATACTCGTTAATTAATAAAACAATTTTTATTACATATAAACAATTATATCAAAACATACAAAGAGAAGAATATATATGTATGAAGAAATATTAGCAATATATATTTTTCTGAAGGTAAGACTCAATTCAATAAATCAAGGCAAATGATTGAAATATCACTTACAGAAATTTACAATCAAGGGTATAGAAAACAATACATAGTCAGTGATGAAGTCAAATTATGCACATAAAGTTAGAGGTATAGTTCACATTTAATGTGGGAAAATGACCTAAGGTAGACTGAATTAGTCTTTGTAGACTGTTCCGACATGTTTCGCCATAACAATGGCTTCCTCAGGGTATGTCTACTTTGCGTAATTGGTGTATCTGGTAAAAGAAGTATCATAATAAGTTCCATTCAATACTCAATAAAGGAGGAAGTTAGAGCCATTTAAATAGATAGAGGTCAGTGGAAGGGACAAATATAATTATAGAGTGGAATATCACCAAGTTATCAGCGCAGAGGAAGTGCTGGTGCCCCTCCTTCCCAGGATAGAAAAGGGAAGGGAAGGGTCCCCCTTATAAACCATCCCAAACTTACCCTGATCAAGGTGTGGATTGGACTCAGCCGCAACCGTGGGGTAGGGCAGTCATACAGGGTGCCGCAGCTGCCTAGTAGATGGCGGTAATCCCCAGATTGAACATTTGGTATGTTAGCTAGTTAAAAAAGGATAAATCAAAAAGTAAACGGATAATAGGAAGCAATTTAAATAGTGTTGTGAGTCCATGAAAAATTCGTTCATGGACGTAACGCCATACACTACATAAGGGACAATGTCTCAAATAGTTACTTACTTTCATTAATTTTGAAGAGTAATTAGAAAAATTAGAGAAGAACCAGAGGTTCTGGAAAGGCAACCAAAGTTAAAAACAGGAGGCACCTGAAGAAATAGTAAATAGGCAGGGAATTACATAATTGAACATGGTAATGGTTAAGGGTGGGGGAGGAGGAGGGTATAAGGTTAGGTAAAGTTGCAGAGATCAAATACCTGTTTTTTAAAGTGTAAGGTACGAAGCACCGTTCTGTTTGAAAAGTGCAATTTGTGAGCACCCTTGCAGCAAGGGGGAAAAGGGGGAGAACGTCCGATCGGTCAAAAGTCTGCAATGGGCTAAAGAAAAAATACATTCAAATAGCCCTGGTAAGTATCAAGTAGATTAAGACGGATATCCAAAGAGAGATAAAAGAGAAATTTGGTTGCTTACTTGAGTACGAGCAGATGTATTGCGTCAGGTGCCTCCAGAGTCCTGTGATGGACTGATGTGGTAAGCTGGTTTAAATACCGCCTTCCAGATCGAGGCAGCGTGGATCCGCCCCTCGATCAGCGGACATAGAGGCCTATGCGCATGCGTACAGCGCGTCATGGCCGGGAGCCTACAGTACCCATAGTTCCCGGCAATGGGCGCGCAGCGGGCGTGATGACGTCATCGCCGTAAAACGGCGAGTGAATGGCAAAGGCTAGCGGTGGGCGGGCTGGGAGGGCCCGCCCTCGGGTGTCCATACTAGGCAGCTGGGCTGTCCCAAAGCGTGACAAGTCCGCCCCGTGGGCGGCGGCCGAGTCCATACACCGAAGTGATGGTGGGAGGGCACATAGAAGGGGAGGGAAGGGGGAGAAAGGAAGGGGACTGAGATGGAAATAAGCCAATAAAGGCTATATAGTAGCGACATTCCTATGGGCTGAAAAGATTGGGGGCATTCTCACCGGCAGTAAATCCCAAATTGATCAATACCAAGTACAATGGAAGTTGAGCATATTTTGATCATAACTAAACAAGTACTTTAGCTGATTATGTCTGTACAACATGACAGATTTGTACAGGGGTATGAGAAAAAGTCAGACAGATCAAGCCATAATGAAATTGGTCAGGCGTCCATTCCAGAGATCAGGGGCAATTTGATAAAAGAATATGTGTACAGTCAGAATACATTACCCATACAGTATGTTTGGAAGGGTTTCAGGATAGTTTCTATGCGTAATATAGGGCATAGTATATCAGTTAGACGTAAGCAATAAAACAGACAATTTACATAGAAAAATACCTACAGACAAGGAGGAGCAGGCTTTGGCGCATGATGGCGGAGAGATCACCGGGCGAGACCTCAGGAAGGGAGGAAGCCAGTTGTGACCGTGGGAGATAATTTAAAGTTGAAATAATAAAAAAGAAATGGTTGTTAAAGGAAGGATTTGAAGCTGATATACTCATTCATACCTGGGTATCTGGTGGCATCTAGGGTGTATATCCACCTAGTTTCAAGTTGGAGGAGTCGGTTGTCAATGTCCCCTCCGCGTACATTGAGGGGTAAATGTTCCAGGGCCGAGAATAACATTGTAGTAGGATCAAAGTTATGTTTCAGAGCTACATGGCGATTAATCGCAGTTGAAATTTTCTTTTTAAATAGAGGTTTAATATGGTCCTGTATGCGAATCGAGAAAGCTCTTTTTGTTTTGCCGACATAGAAACATCCACATCGGCAAGTGGCTAAGTAGATAACCCCTACAGTGTTACACATAACCCGATGTTTGGGCTTATGTAAGTTCCCATTGGGTAGTAGAGTGTTAGTGGAATTGGACAGAAACATACATGAGTCGCAGTGTCCGCAAGGGAAGGTACCAGATTGGTCCATTTTTTTTGGGTCATCTGGAGCATAGAAATGACTAGAGGTAAGTTTATCGCTAAGGGATGATGGTCGACGGTAAGTAATTTCTGGGTAAGTTTTTACATATTGTCCTACTATAGGGTCTGATGATAGTAGGGGCCAGAATGTATTTATAGTGTTCCTAATTTGAGCAGACTGATTGGAGTATTGAGTGATAAGACGTACAGGTTGATTGTGTTGAAGATTTTTGTCTCTAAAGATAAGTTCTTTTCGTTGCAAGCGTTTAACTCTATTAAATGATTGTTTAAGTAAATTATGGCTGTAGCCTCTGGATTTCAATCTTTGATATAGTTCAAAAGATGCTTGGTGAAAGTCTTTATCATTGGTACAATTTCTTCTTATTCGCAAATATTGGCTGTACGGTATGCTTTTTATAAGGTTTTTTGGATGAGAACTGGATGCATGCAATATGGTATTGCCAGCCGACGCTTTTCTATATAGCGAGGAATATAATTTACCTTCATTGTCAATAGTTATAGTAAGATCAAGGAAAGTAATTTTTTCCTGACTGACCTCCAGAGAGAATTTAAGATTGTATGTATTAATGGATATTTTTTCAAAAAAACGTTGTAGATCTGGGTAAGTGTAAAACTTAACTTAGATCAATCAGGTATGTCAAACCTCACGAAGATTCAACAGAGAGCCCTTAAATCCCTTCAGTCTAATCGAAATATAGTTATCAAACCCTCCGATAAAGGAGGAAACGTGGTTGTCATGGATGTCCTGGCTTACATGAATATGTGCCATGACATCCTTGACAACCACGAATGGTATAGACCCATCTGCCCCACTAGAATCAAGTCCTACATTTTAGACTATCAAAATTTAATTTTTCACGCAACCAAAAAGGGAATCATAGATACCAATACTTGGAAATTTCTACATGTAACTCACCCTAAAACCCCAACTTTTTACTCTCTTCCCAAACTTCATAAATCAATAAAAAAAACCCCAGGCAGACCCATTGTCTCTGGCTGTGAAGGGCTCACAGAAAGAGCCAGTGAACTTGTAGACAAACATCTTGCCCCATTGGTATCTGCACTCCCCTCACATATTAAGGACACCATTCATCTATTACGTGTCCTTGAAAACCAGCAATTACCTGTAAATTCATACCTTGTTGCATTAGATGTTGAATGCCTCTATAACGCCATACCTCATGACAGAGGAGTGGAAGTTGTAGCCAAACAACTAAAATGTCTTGGCCCCAATGCACAACCTTATAACAATTTTGTTCTATCTCTGCTTAAGTTTATCTTAACCAGAAACTACTTCACGTTTGGATCCTCCCACTACCTCCAGATACAGGGCGTAGCAATGGGCACTAAATGTGCCCCTTCCTACGCCAATCTGTATCTGGGGGGGTGGGAAAGGGATATTCTTCTGGACCCGGAGATGAGGTGCTATACTCAGCACATCCTCTCCTGGATGAGATATATCGATGATATTTTAATCTTCTGGACTTGCACTTACCCAGATCTACAACGTTTTTTTGAAAAAATATCCATTAATACATACAATCTTAAATTCTCTCTGGAGGTCAGTCAGGAAAAAATTACTTTCCTTGATCTTACTATAACTATTGACAATGAAGGTAAATTATATTCCTCGCTATATAGAAAAGCGTCGGCTGGCAATACCATATTGCATGCATCCAGTTCTCATCCAAAAAACCTTATAAAAAGCATACCGTACAGCCAATATTTGCGAATAAGAAGAAATTGTACCAATGATAAAGACTTTCACCAAGCATCTTTTGAACTATATCAAAGATTGAAATCCAGAGGCTACAGCCATAATTTACTTAAACAATCATTTAATAGAGTTAAACGCTTGCAACGAAAAGAACTTATCTTTAGAGACAAAAATCTTCAACACAATCAACCTGTACGTCTTATCACTCAATACTCCAATCAGTCTGCTCAAATTAGGAACACTATAAATACATTCTGGCCCCTACTATCATCAGACCCTATAGTAGGACAATATGTAAAAACTTACCCAGAAATTACTTACCGTCGACCATCATCCCTTAGCGATAAACTTACCTCTAGTCATTTCTATGCTCCAGATGACCCAAAAAAAATGGACCAATCTGGTACCTTCCCTTGCGGACACTGCGACTCATGTATGTTTCTGTCCAATTCCACTAACACTCTACTACCCAATGGGAACTTACATAAGCCCAAACATCGGGTTATGTGTAACACTGTAGGGGTTATCTACTTAGCCACTTGCCGATGTGGATGTTTCTATGTCGGCAAAACAAAAAGAGCTTTCTCGATTCGCATACAGGACCATATTAAACCTCTATTTAAAAAGAAAATTTCAACTGCGATTAATCGCCATGTAGCTCTGAAACATAACTTTGATCCTACTACAATGTTATTCTCGGCCCTGGAACATTTACCCCTCAATGTACGCGGAGGGGACATTGACAACCGACTCCTCCAACTTGAAACTAGGTGGATATACACCCTAGATGCCACCAGATACCCAGGTATGAATGAGTATATCAGCTTCAAATCCTTCCTTTAACAACCATTTCTTTTTTATTATTTCAACTTTAAATTATCTCCCACGGTCACAACTGGCTTCCTCCCTTCCTGAGGTCTCGCCCGGTGATCTCTCCGCCATCATGCGCCAAAGCCTGCTCCTCCTTGTCTGTAGGTATTTTTCTATGTAAATTGTCTGTTTTATTGCTTACGTCTAACTGATATACTATGCCCTATATTACGCATAGAAACTATCCTGAAACCCTTCCAAACATACTGTATGGGTAATGTATTCTGACTGTACACATATTCTTTTATCAAATTGCCCCTGATCTCTGGAATGGACGCCTGACCAATTTCATTATGGCTTGATCTGTCTGACTTTTTCTCATACCCCTGTACAAATCTGTCATGTTGTACAGACATAATCAGCTAAAGTACTTGTTTAGTTATGATCAAAATATGCTCAACTTCCATTGTACTTGGTATTGATCAATTTGGGATTTACTGCCGGTGAGAATGCCCCCAATCTTTTCAGCCCATAGGAATGTCGCTACTATATAGCCTTTATTGGCTTATTTCCATCTCAGTCCCCTTCCTTTCTCCCCCTTCCCTCCCCTTCTATGTGCCCTCCCACCATCACTTCGGTGTATGGACTCGGCCGCCGCCCACGGGGCGGACTTGTCACGCTTTGGGACAGCCCAGCTGCCTAGTATGGACACCCGAGGGCGGGCCCTCCCAGCCCGCCCACCGCTAGCCTTTGCCATTCACTCGCCGTTTTACGGCGATGACGTCATCACGCCCGCTGCGCGCCCATTGCCGGGAACTATGGGTACTGTAGGCTCCCGGCCATGACGCGCTGTACGCATGCGCATAGGCCTCTATGTCCGCTGATCGAGGGGCGGATCCACGCTGCCTCGATCTGGAAGGCGGTATTTAAACCAGCTTACCACATCAGTCCATCACAGGACTCTGGAGGCACCTGACGCAATACATCTGCTCGTACTCAAGTAAGCAACCAAATTTCTCTTTTATCTCTCTTTGGATATCCGTCTTAATCTACTTGATACTTACCAGGGCTATTTGAATGTATTTTTTCTTTAGCCCATTGCAGACTTTTGACCGATCGGACGTTCTCCCCCTTTTCCCCCTTGCTGCAAGGGTGCTCACAAATTGCACTTTTCAAACAGAACGGTGCTTCGTACCTTACACTTTAAAAAACAGGTATTTGATCTCTGCAACTTTACCTAACCTTATACCCTCCTCCTCCCCCACCCTTAACCATTACCATGTTCAATTATGTAATTCCCTGCCTATTTACTATTTCTTCAGGTGCCTCCTGTTTTTAACTTTGGTTGCCTTTCCAGAACCTCTGGTTCTTCTCTAATTTTTCTAATTACTCTTCAAAATTAATGAAAGTAAGTAACTATTTGAGACATTGTCCCTTATGTAGTGTATGGCGTTACGTCCATGAACGAATTTTTCATGGACTCACAACACTATTTAAATTGCTTCCTATTATCCGTTTACTTTTTGATTTATCCTTTTTTAACTAGCTAACATACCAAATGTTCAATCTGGGGATTACCGCCATCTACTAGGCAGCTGCGGCACCCTGTATGACTGCCCTACCCCACGGTTGCGGCTGAGTCCAATCCACACCTTGATCAGGGTAAGTTTGGGATGGTTTATAAGGGGGACCCTTCCCTTCCCTTTTCTATCCTGGGAAGGAGGGGCACCAGCACTTCCTCTGCGCTGATAACTTGGTGATATTCCACTCTATAATTATATTTGTCCCTTCCACTGACCTCTATCTATTTAAATGGCTCTAACTTCCTCCTTTATTGAGTATTGAATGGAACTTATTATGATACTTCTTTTACCAGATACACCAATTACGCAAAGTAGACATACCCTGAGGAAGCCATTGTTATGGCGAAACATGTCGGAACAGTCTACAAAGACTAATTCAGTCTACCTTAGGTCATTTTCCCACATTAAATGTGAACTATACCTCTAACTTTATGTGCATAATTTGACTTCATCACTGACTATGTATTGTTTTCTATACCCTTGATTGTAAATTTCTGTAAGTGATATTTCAATCATTTGCCTTGATTTATTGAATTGAGTCTTACCTTCAGAAAAATATATATTGCTAATATTTCTTCATACATATATATTCTTCTCTTTGTATGTTTTGATATAATTGTTTATATGTAATAAAAATTGTTTTATTAATTAACGAGTATTATGAGCCTTGAACTGTGAGTCCGCCCCAACTCTCCTGTATTATCTTAGCACCGCTATAATCCCTATTCCACCATCCCCCTCTCTTTGATACTCTTATACTAAGGGATGAGGTGCTGTATCATTTAGTGGACCCTCTCTGCCTTTTTGTACATTATAATCAAAATACATGTTTTGATAATCATAACTAAATGTTTGATAAATAAATGGCTATTCCATTTACCCGATCACCGTTATGTCTTATAGGAGCAGCTTCTCTTGCAATATTAAAAATAAGATCTACTTTGTCAGGTGATAGAGATGTTTAACTTATAGATATTAAAAGAGAAGTATGGTCAAAGCTTTTTTGGTCGTACTTCTCTTCAGAGTCACAGGAGTGCACTTAGGTTTGCTTTTCTGTGACCTACATTCAGCTAATAGCGGGTGAAACCCCACTGTCAGCTGACGTCACAGAGCAGCTCCAGGTTTTGGAAGGATCCTGACCATATTGTCGGTATCCACCCAGCTGATTGACAGTGCTCAGTGGAGAGCTGAAGCCAGCTGCCCCTGTCCCTTCACCAGCCTGGGACTCCAGGGAGCTCTGTAGGGACAGAGTGGTAAACTGGGACTGACAGTCACCATTCAAAGCTGACTGAGAACTGAGTGGTCAGCAGTCATGTGATCACTCACAGTTCTCAGGCTTAGAGCCAGCAGGGGACAGCTGTAGCATCAGACTGATGCTGCAGCATGGAGGTGAGTATGTATGTTTGAAATTTTGATATAGCCCAAACTTCTCCTTTAATGTATCCTTATAAGGGTTTGCTTTCACACTTTCATATTTTTGCATATTTTTTTGTTACGTTTACCTTAAAGGAGTTCTATGGTAACAGCATACACTTTCATTTTATAACATCGTATTTTATTACAATCCAGTATAACCTTAATCCCCTTTTTATGTAGTGTGTTCTGCCTGTCTGCTGGTTGTCTTTTTCCACAACTTCCTGGATTCCTTGCATGCTTTGCAGCTTCTCCTCTACCGTTTACATTTAATGTCTAAAGACTACATATCCCATGGTACAGTGTTGCCTGCAGGCTGTCATTCCTGAACTGACCCCACCTTCTGAAATGCCTTCACTCAGCACCTATGTACAGTAGTTCAGAAGGCCGGTCTTGTGATATATATGACACATCCATATCAGTGCCTACACACAGGTTATGCTAAATATGTGTCACAAAGTTAGGATCTTCACAAAGGAAGTTTACAAAGTTCAAGATTTCTCAGATTAATAGTAGTAGGGTATACAATAATTTAAATACAATGTGAAAATGAATATGTGATTTTAAATCTTGACCATACATATGTTTTAAAGTAATTTTAATCTGGCTTTCACATTTTTACATGCTTGCTTATCTATATTTTATTTTGTTTTCATACTTTTGATGTATTAAATGAGGAGATTTTTATATATTCGCAACTTCAGTATTAGTAGCTAATCTACAAACTCTGCATTAATGGCTAACAGCTGTTGAGATAAGATAACAGCCACATACAGAGTACTTTGCTTCAATGAGTCAGCGAATCTGCATTATGAAGGGATGCTTTAAAGCGCAATCATTGTGCAGCACAGCAAAGTAAGAAGTAGAACCTGCATTTGTATGCCACCTGTTGATATTGCATTAAGGCAGCCTATAAATTTGAATGGGCTGCATAATGCACCAATAGTGTGAGTGGGTCTTAAAATTATCAAATACAGTCAGGTCCATAAATATTGGGACATCGACACAATTATAATCCTTTTGGCTCTTTACACCACCACAATGGATGTGCTTTAACTGCAGACTTTCAGCTTTAGGCCGGCTTCACACTGGGGCGGTGCGGGCGGCGACGGTAAAGCAGCGCTATATTTAGCGCTGCTTTACCATCGTTTTACCCGCGGTATGCGGCCGCTAGCGGGGTGGTTTTAACCCCCGCTAGCGGCCGAAAAAAGGGTTAAAAACCTCCGCAAAGCGCCGCTGCAGCGGCGCTTTGCCGGCGGTATCCCGCGGTCTCCCATTGATTTCAATAGGTAGGAGCGGTATAGGAGCGGTGAATACACCGCTCCAAAGATGCAGCTAGCAGGACTTTTTTTACCGTCCTGCTAGCGCACCGCTCTAGTGTGAAAGCCCTCAGGGCTTTCACACTGGAGACACAGCAACAGCTGTTTCGGGTCGGTTTGCAGGCGCTATTTTTAGCGCAATAGCGCCTGCAAACCGCCCCAGTGTGAAAGCAGCCTTAATTTGAGGGTATTTACATCCAAATCAGGTGAACGGTGTAGGAATTACAACAGTTTGTATATGTGCCTCACACTTTTTAAGGGACCAAAATTAATGGGACAGGTTAATCTGTCCATGAAATTTTCACTTTTTAATACTTGGTTGCAAATCCTTTGCAGTCAATTACAGCCTGAAGTCTGGAACGCATAGACATCACCAGACGCTGGTTTCATCCCTGGTGATGCTCTGCCAGGCCTCTACTGCAACTGTAACTGTCTTCAGTTCCTGCTTGTTCTTGGAGCATTTTCTCTTCAGTTTTGTCTTCAGCAAGTGAAATGCATGTTCAATCGGATTCAGGTCAGGTGACTGACTTGGCCATTGCACAACATTCCACTTCTTTCCCTTAAACTCTTTGGTTTCTGTTGCAGTATGCTTCGTGTCATTGTCCATCTGCACTGTGAAGCGCCGTCCAATGAATTCTGAAGCATTTTTCTAAATATGAGCAGATAATATTGCCCGAAACACTGAATTGAACACAGAATTCATCCTGCTGCTTTTGTCAGCAGTCACATCATCAATAAATACAAGAGAACCAGTTCCATTGGCAGCCATACATGCCCACGCCATGACACTAGCACCACCATGCTTCACTGATGAGGTGGTATGCTTTGGATCATGAACAGTTCTTTTCCTTCTCCATACTCTTCTCTTCCCATCACTCTGGTACAAGTTGATCTTGGTCTCATCTGTCCATAGGATGTTGTTCCAGAACTGTGAAGGCTTTTTTAGATGTTGTTTGGCAAACTCTAATCTGGCCTTCCTGTTTTTGAGGCTCACCAATGGTTTACATCTTGTGGTGAACCCTCTGTATTCACTCTGGTGAAGTCTTCTCTTGATTGTTGACTTTGACACACATACACCTACCTCCTGGAGAGTATTCTTGATCTGGCCAACTGTTGTGAAGGGTGTTTTCTTCACCAGGGAAAGAATTCTTCGGTCATCCACCACAGTTGTTTTCCATAGTCTTCCGGGTCTTTTGGTGTTGCTGAGCTCACCGGTGCGTTCTTTCTTTTTAAGAATGTTCCAAACAGTTGATTTGGCCACACCTAATGTTTTTGCTATCTCTCTGATGGGTTTGTTATGTTTTTTAAGCCTAATGATGGCTTGCTTCACTGATAGTGACAGCTCTTATGATCTCATATTGAGAGTTGACAGAAACAGATTCCAAATGCAAATAGCACACTTGAAATGAACTCTGGACCTTTTATCTGCTCCTTGTAAATGGGATAATGAGGGAATAACACACACCTGGCCATGGAACAGCTGAGCAGCCAATTGTCCCATTACTTTTGGTCCCTTAAAAAGTGTGAGGTACATATACAAACTGTTGTAATTCCTACACTGTTCACCTGATTTGGATGTAAATACCCTCTAATTAAAGCTGAAAGTCTGCAGTTAAAGCACATTTTGGTTGTTTTATTTCTAATGCATTGTGGTGGTGTATAGAGCCAAAAAGATTAGAATTGTGTCGATGTCCCAATATTTATGGACCTGACTGTATGATTTTTCTATGTTCTTGTAGAAACAAGTAAAAAAAAAAAGAAACCTGTGACCTGTAGATTATTTCCATCAGGTAGATCTATTTTCTGTATGTATAAAAAAGCAAGACTTACCCTTTAAACCCAGGACCCTGCATTCACTATATCTGGTCTCCCACAGAACATGGAAATGCAATAGTTTTAGTAAACATAAATTGCTAAATTCCTTTTCTCATCAGCAGTATATAGCAGTCTTGTGACTTCTATCAGTGTCTGATTAAAGCTTGCATGAGGCATTTTCATTCTCCCCTGATTGCCCTATGAGGCTGCAGGGCCCCTGATCCTCTGTCTTGACAGTGCTCATTGGCCCTGTGCTGATCACATGCACTCTCCCAAGAAAAAAAACAAAACTCTCTAGCAATACACACCAAACAAAGCATGTGCAGCTTGCCCCCAAGGCTCTGTACTATCAGGAGATGGTTTAGGGAGTGTGCAAAAAGGGGAGGAACAGAGAAGACAGGATCAAACAGCCTTTTTACACAATGCAGAGGATTACCCCCTTAGGTTCCACAGTGCATGCTTTACTGCAAATACAGACTGATTTTACTGTTGTGGGTTTGGTAACACTTTAAGAACCCCTCAATTGCTGATAGAGGAAATAATCCCTCTTGGACCACCACAGCCTGCAGGTAAATTCAACATGGCTTTAGTAGTAAGGGCCCTTTCACACAGGCTTTTTGATCAGGTCTGCCTGTCAGTTTTTCTGGCGTACCTGATAGGACGCTCCAGCCCTATGGAGCGGCGGATGTCACTGGTAACATGTCTGCTGACATCCACTGATATCAGATTCGATCCTGTCCGTGAAATCCAGACGGATGGAAACCCTTTTTTCCATCTGTCTGGAGAATTGGATCGAATGAAAACGGACAGACGGATCTGTTTTCATCCGATCTCCATAGAGGACAGCAGGGCTTTGACAGTTCCATCTGCACAATGAGCGGAGACGGACCCGTCATCCGCGGGATCAGCGAATCGATCCCTGCTGAGCAAAGCGGAGTCCGTACACGGACAAGCCTGTGTGAAAGGACCCTTAGAGGTTCTATGTAACATATCGGGTCCAATAAAGCTAATGTAACCATGCACAATGTGCATGCTGATCGGGATTTGACTGTCTTATTGAAGAGCGATATTCTTCAGGTTACATGTCATGTTTACGTGTTCTTAACATTTTTAATAAACTGGTGTTCTTAATTTTATTTTATTGGGAGCGTTTCCTTTTTTCCCCTTTCCTCATTGGGAGTTATGTAAGGGAAACCATGTAGGTACATATGTATAAAGCCATCCTGATTACATCAATATCATGCTGTTTATGACCAGTCAGGCATTTTGAGTCATTTACCTCTGATAAGCACACACTAGGGTGGTGTGAAGTCACTCTGATCATCTGGTGTATGAGAAGAGGTTCACTGGTGCTGTCTGGAATTTTGGTTTTGGATCATTTTAGACATTGTTTTTTGCACTTTATACATTTGTTGTGTGATTTCACTATTGAGTTTATTTTGTATTGCAAGTGATTTTCACTATGTTATATCACATATATCCTGCGCATATTGGGAAATTCGCTCACCATTTTTTTTTTTTTTTTATATGACAATAAAGCTAATGTGTACAGCAGTACAAAATCCTTGAATTTAGTGGATTCTGAGTGTGAGGCTCTTCACTACTATTGATTGATGTAAGACCATGTTTTTTCTTTCATATTCTTTCATTAAAACTTTTATTAGATTTTTTCAGTTTTCAGGGAATCATACAAAAGTACACGTTGACAGGTAATTTATACAAAAGAGTTGTTATTTGGTGTACAGTACAAGATAAGTACCATAAATGGATAACAGGAGAAGCAATAGAGTTCAAGAAAGTGAAAGGGATGGTTGGTGAGAAGAGAGGGGAGGAGGTTAATGCTCCAAAATGAAAGCTGTTAGCTTGATTAATGAGGATAACAAGTTTAAAGAAGCAAATTATTGTTTTGTTTGACTGTAAGAGGATGCATTACAGTACAAATAAAAAAAAATTAAAAATCTGCACTTAGGTAGACACAAAAAAGAGAAAAAAGCTGCTAGCACTGTGCCCTAATACTTGACACACACAGATATGGATACAGAATAAGTGCAGCACTCAAATTATTAATAATAAAGAGAAGTGCTTACAGTATGTCACAAAAGTGAGTACACCCCCTACATTTTTGTAAATATTTTATTCTTTTCTTGTGACAACACTGAAGAAATTACACTTTGTGCGTATACAGCTTGTATAACAGTGTAAATTTGCTGTCCCCTCAAAATAACTCAACACACAGCCATTAATGTCTAAACCACTGGCAACAAAAGAGTACACCCCTAAGTGAAAATGTCCAAATTGGGCCCAATTAGCCATTTTCCCTCCCTGGTGTCATGTGACTCGTTAGTGTCACAAGGTCTCGGTGTGAATGGGGAGCAGGTGTGTTAAATTTGGTGTTATCGCCCTCACTCTCTCATACTGGTCACTGGAAGTTCAACATGGCACCTCATGGCAAAGAATTTTCTGAGGATCTGAAAAAAAGAATTGTTGCTCTACATAAAGATGGCCTAGGATATAAGAAGATTGCCAAGACCCTGAAACTGAGCTGCAGCACAGTGGCCAAGACCATACAGTGGTTTAACAGGACAGGTTCTACTGAGAACAGCCTCGCCATGGTTGACTAAAGATGTTGAGTGCATGTGCTCAGCGTCGTATTCAGAGGTTGCCTTTGCGAAATAGACGTATGAGTACTGCCAGCATTGCTGCAGAGGTTGAAGGGGTGGGGGGGTCAGTCTGTCAGTGCTCAGACCATACACTGCATCAAATTGTTCTGCATGGCTGTCATCCCAGAAGCAAGCCTCTTCTAAAGATTATGCATAAGAAAGCATGCAAACAGTTAGTATGACTCTCTAAAAGAGTGGTCCACTGCGCATGATGAATCTCAACCGGGGAGAAAATACTCTTTCCAACCTCCCCTCGTCCACAGGAGCGTCTATGTAGCCAACTGTCACCATACAGAGCCGCAACTGCTAGTCACACAAGTCACATTGTATGCATACAATTAGGAAAGAGAACAACTCGCATAGCATTAAACCATTCCATCCAGGAAAAATGTATTAAACTTAAAGCAAACATCTGAGTAACATTATCATGTCATCTAACACAGTGGTCGGGTATACCAGTAAACAAAGATAGCTGCCAATCCTTTGCTCATGTGTGGTAGCACGTATCCAGCCCTACCATTTTCATTGTAGATTACATCATCAGGGGCACAGACACAAGCTAGCACCACACACTGATATTCAAACATCCAACAAAAGAGGGTCACTTCCCATTGGCTCAAAACATCAATCGCATACCATTTAGCCAATGTTATTCACAGCTTCAATTAGACTGGCATAAGCACTCAGATCAGCTCAGTTGGTCACTATAAACCTTCCCCTTGCTGCCATCTAGTGCAAAATTAGCTAACTGCATTCCAAAGAGTAATAAAAAATATAAAAGAAAGGATATAGTAAATCCGGTGGGGTGTACCTACTAAACTGATGTCACCATGCTTCTTGGCGTTCTTCAGTACCCAAAAGCCTGTTCTGGCATCTAAGACGCAGTTGCACTTACAGTATGTCACAGTGCCACCACATATGCAGAAGAGTAATGCTTTCTCTACAATCTCTAAAGCAGGCTAGGGAGGCAGTTGAGATGAATTTGGTGATCCAGTCTGGTGTCCTACAGTATTTAATTGAGAAACTTTGTAGGAATAATTTTTGCGCTAATTTATTAGGTGATGATTTTGAGAAAGCGGTTCAAATTCTATTTCAGTCAGCCTGATCTAGGCATTCCCCAAGGTGTCTTTCTCACTTGTTCATATATTGTAGCTTTAATGTACTTATACAATCAGTAAAGGCCATGTAAAGGACAGAAGTAAGACCATTTTGAATGGGGATCTTTCAGGCTGCGATTCTCAAAAGGTGATAAGCGTATCTGTGAAATATTTAAGTTTATATTATTCTATATGATTTTTAAATTTATATAGTGCTGCTCCCCTGAAAAGAGTTATTGGCTCCTAGTGATATAAAAGTGATTATAGGGGGCACTAGTATTGCAATACCAATTTGAATAATCGTGATTGCAATGTGTTTACACTAAAAAATAATGAATTAAATATAAAAATCATTAATCAACTGAAGTAATAAATAAACAACATCCCAGATGTGATTATCCAAACATAGATAATCCTTCTAAAACACCCTTGTGCAAAAAAGTATATAAATGAAAAAGAAAAAAGTCCCAATAATTGGTATAAGTCCCAATATAATGAAGATATATAAATTCTTCAAGCATTC
Source organism: Lithobates sylvaticus (assembly GCA_028564925.1). Classification (NCBI taxonomy): domain Eukaryota; kingdom Metazoa; phylum Chordata; class Amphibia; order Anura; family Ranidae; genus Lithobates; species Lithobates sylvaticus. The sequence goes on along the minus strand of CM053028.1, from coordinate 236,103,357 downwards.
ATGTGATTCCAACATAAATGAAAACGATATCTCTTTCAACGTGATAGTGATTCCAGCAAATTCCTATGTGATCCTTCACCACAGCCTAGGCAATCGACACCCAAAGTAACTGGATATAGGTTCTGCATACCAGAATTTATTGACTACTTTAATGAAAAAGATAGTCAAGCAGCACTTATGCAGGATTGTGCCTGCTCACATTAATTAGCTTGGAGATGAGTGTGAGCCTTCCTCCTCATTGACATAAGCGGGATATATAAAACAGATAGAGAGCCTCCATAGCGTGATACAGTTTATTAATAAAATGGTAAAAAGATCTAGCCAAATGGCTCCTTACTTTTAAAAGTGCCTGTCCCAACACTGGGGCTGCAATTTGTACGTTACCTAATAATACTATTAATATAATGCCTTATTTATAGGAAATTAAATGCTTCCATATGGGGTAATAAGGTAAGGTAATGAAGAGATTTGATAATAGATTGTATACTGTAGGTATTTAGGATCTTTCATTTGCCACCACCTTCATTTGGGTTTTTATGTGCAGGGAGAAAAAAGAAATTGTGTTATACCTAAGCAAGCGAGGTGTGATGAAATCAAGTTGCTAAGGCATTTCACAAGATCCCATTGCTTTAAAGAATATTGCATATTGGAATAATTTATTGGGAGCCTATGATGTAGAAGTAGCCATATTAGGTTTTAAATTGGCAATGGGGTACATTTTGCTTTGACAAGGTGGGTCCAGAAAGATGATTTTTGGGTGGCGTGCAATAATGCCTATGGTGCAATTTGGACAGTTGAGATGCTGGTGCTGAGGAGAGAATGGATGGCTCGAGTGAGCACATCTCTGGATCCTGGAACCGGTGATCGTGTGTTTATTAAAAGTCAGCAGTTATACTTTTTGTAGCTGCTGACTTTTAATAAACACAAAAACGACTAAAGATACTCTGAGTAGAGGAGGGAACAGGAATGCTGCGAAGCTCCATATGATAGGGATGCTGGAGATGGGGTATTGCAAATGATTTACCCCTGAAGTTCCGGAGCCATTATTGGAGGATATTCACCACAGAGGAGATACCGGAAGTAATCAGAGGTTACAGCACTGGGTTTGGTCCCCAGCCAATGACCTACAAGCACGTCTGACTCTTTTTTGCTGTAAGGAAAAGGAGTCCAACCCATCTGGTGAGTTTGGAATTTTACACCAGCCTCAGGAGGAGGCTCATTAACTCCGTTGGGACACAGAGCACTATAGCACTTTCTTGCACAAAGAAAAGGACTATTCTATCTTGCACTTTCATCACTTTATGCACCTAAATTGTATGAGTGTCACCTTTAATCAACAATTATTGTCACTTTTTAGCAATTCATTTATTTTTTTTAAAAATATTGGTTATTTGGTTCATACAAATCATGCATTCATCTTGGTAATGGATCAATTATGTTAATACATAATAATATGTTGTATCCCATTCTCCTAGGTTAATAGTACGTATAAGTATACCAACTGGGTACATTTATAAGAGGAATTGGTGTTAAGGAGGAGCAGGCGCTGTCTATACAATTACAAAAACTAGAGCTCCGCTTTTATTTACGGTGCCTTTAAAAAGTATTCATACCCCCTGAAATTGTCCACATTTTGTCATGTTACAACCAAAAACGTAAATGTATTTTATTGGGATTTTATGTGATAGACCAACACAAAGTGGCAAATAATTGTGAATTGGAAGGAAAATGATAAATGGTTTTCAATTTAATTTACAAATAAATATCTAAAAAGTGTGGTGTGCATTTGTATTCAGCCCCCTTTACTCTGATACCCCTAACTAAAATCTAGTGGAACCAATTGCCTTCAGAAGTCACCTAATCAGTAAATGGTGTCCACCTGTGTGTCAATTAATCTCAGTATAAATACAGCTTTTCTGTGAACCCCTAGAGCAGGGGTCTCCAAACTATGGCCCTCCAGTTGTTCAGGAACTACAATTCCCATCATGCTTAGTCATGTCTGTGAATGTCAGAGTTTTACAATGCCTCATGGGATGTGTAGTTCCACAACAACTGGAGGGCCGTAGTTTGGAGATCCCTGCCCTAGAGGTTTGTTAGAGAACCTTAGTGAACAAACAGAATCATGAAGGCCAAGGAACACACCAGACAGGTCAGTCATAAAGTTGTGGAGAAGTTTTAAGCAGAGTTTGGTCATACAAAAAAATATCCCAAGCTGGGAACATCTCATGGAGCATTGTTCAACCCATCATCTGAAAATGGAAAGCGTATGACACAACTGCAATCCTACCAAGACATGGCCGTTCACCTAAACTGACAGGCTGGGCAAGGAGAGCATTAATAAGAGAAGCAGGCAAGAGGCCCATGGTAACTCTGGAGAAGCTGCAGAGATCCACAGCTCAGGTGAGAGAATCTGTCCACAGGACAACTATTAGTCGTGCACTCCACAAGTCTGGCCTTTATGGAAAATTGCCAAGAAGAAAGCCATTGTTGAAATAAAGCCATAAGAAGTCCTGTTTGCAGTTTGAGAGAAGCCATGTGGGGGAAACAGCAAATGTGAAAGAAGGTGCTTTGGTCAGATGAGACCAAAATTAAACTTTTTGGCCTAAAAGCAAACCGATATGTGTGGCGGAAAAAAATAAAACGGCACATCACCCTGAATACACCATCCCTATCGTGAAACATGGTGGTGGCAGCATCATGTTGTGGGGATGCTTTTCTTCATCTGGGACAGGGAAGCTGGATGGATCCAAATACAGGGCAATCTTAGAATAAAATGTTAGAGTTTGCAAAAGACTTGAGACTGGGGTGGAGGTTCACATTCCAGTAGGACAACGACCCTAAACGTACAGCCAGAGCTACAATGGAATGGTTTAGATCAAAGCATATTCATGTGGTACAATGGCCCAGTCAAAGTCCAGACCTAAATCCATTTGAGAATCTGTGGCAAGACTTGAAAATTGCTACTCATAGACGCACTCCATCCAATCTGACAGAGCTTGAGCTATTTTGCAAAGAAGAATGGGCAAACATTTCACTCTCTAGATGTGCAAAGCTGGTAGAGACATACCCAAAAAGACATGCAATAGTAATTGCAGCGAAAGGTGGTTCTACAATTTATTGACTCGGAGGGGCTGAATATAAATGCATGCTACACTTTCCAGATATTTATTTGTAAAAAAATTTTGAAAACCATTTATCATTTTCAGTCCACTTCACAATTATGTGCCACTTTGTGTTGGTCTATCACATAAAATCCCAATAAAATACATTTAGAAAAGAAAAATGGGGGGTCCCCTAAGGGTTTGGACTTTTAAGGCATGCTAGATGTGTGACCCCAGATAGAACATGAGATTATATATAATAGAAAATGTTTATTACAAAAATTGTGTACAAAAAAGGAAATTTTTTGACAATGTTACAATAAAAAACTTTTTGGAATATTTGAACAATACTGAATATAGGAAATACAATATATTATATAGATATGTATTGTAGGCGTTGACTCACACCTGACGCGTTTCGGAGGTTTTTTCTAAAAAAACACACACTTTCTCCTTCTTCAGAGGTAGGAGCGCAACATTCCTAATATCTAAGAAACATTGTAATAGAACAGTTTGTCAAAAAGATGAACCTTAATATGTATATTCAAGTTTACAACATGAAATCATTGTTTTGCATATATATATATACACACATATAGACGAAGTGAATTCACATACCGTTTTCAAGAATATTCCAAAATGATTAAAAATAATGGCTGGGAGGAGGAGCTTCTTGGTCAGGCCTGTCTTAGATGGTATAATTTAGTCGGAGATTTTTGTGTTGGATTCGATGGTTCACTGGGATTATATCCTGTGTCCCAAGTGGCTGGAGTCCCAGGACTGTTTAATCTGGCGTGACGAAGACGAGAGTCGTCTGTGAGACACACTGGGGTCGGGTATGGAAGCCCTGATGAATCAAAATGTTTATGAGTGTTTATATATGAAGGGTTGTTAATAAAATACATTTACGGTTTTGGTTGTAACATGACAAAATGTGGACAATTTCAGGCGGTATGAATACTTTTTCAAGGCACTGTATATGAGGCAAGGATGTAAATAAGTAAATAAATTTTACTGAATCTGATTAAGACAGGGATTCAAATCTAAATTTAGAGCTTTGGATTTGGTTTTATTGGAGATGACTGAAAAAGTTGAAAGAGTAATAAATAAACTGGACAGGGTAATATGGGGAGAAAAGATGTGTGGAAGAATCTCATCTGTGTACATGATCAATTTTATTTATTTTTATTTTTTTTGTGAATGTTGAAAAATCTTATAAAAAAATATTGTCAGCGATCCATTACATTGCATATTTGAGTGCCACCCCATGTGAACTATAAATGAGAAAAGCAGAAGCTGAACTGGCATGGTGCAGCACAGAATTTGTTAGCTAAATGTGCTTTGGTTGCATGACAAATGTTTGGTTATCTTGGTGCGGTTGACACCTTTGTTGTGACTTTTCTTGCTAGCGTTTCATTTATCTAATATAGGGCTGTCATATGTCACAGAACATCTAATGTACTATTACGAATAGCAAGACACCTGGTACCAAAAGGCACGATGGACTAACCTTTATAGACAGGGGCCTTTATAGACAGACCAAAGCACAAGGTATATAAAAGGTATACATTTATTAAGAAATCACAATAGTAAACATATGGAAAAATAGCTTGATACATAAAAACAATATCTGATACCCAATATGATACAGTTGTATGAGCTGGTCACTGTCCTGGTGCAGGATGGACTAGTGTTTATGTATCATGTATGCTATTTGTTCTGATTTTGGGTCAGACAGACCAAATACTATTCACACACAGTTCAATCCTTCCTCCAATTTTTGTTCAATGTACTATTACGTGTCAACGCTTTATTTGACTGTCGTGCTTTTTATGCAGGGGCACTGAAAACAGAAAGTGTCCCAGTTATGCATATTCCATGTGTGTTAATGTACAGTAACACATTTTATGTGTCAATGTATGCAGCAGAACTGTAGATGTATTTACTTTGCAGTGAATTCCAAATGTTCTTTTATGCAAAAATACATGAACAATACAGTTAATATTTAAAAATGTTTTAGATGCTTAAAAATAATATAGTAATAATATACTATAGTAATATCATAAAGTACAAAATGTAGCATCTATTAACCACTTTAAGACTAGGCTTTTTCTGGCACTTTTTGTTTACAAGTTTAAATCAGTATTTTTTGCTAGAAAATTACTTACCGCATATACTCGAGTATAAGCCGAGTTTTTCAGCACATTTTTTTGTGCTGAAAATGCCACCCTCGGCTTATACTCGAGTCAGGCATTTTTCTGCTGCAGAAAATGACATTTTCCCAACCGACTTTGGAGCCCCGTATCTCGGGGACACTTGGTGCTAGGAACCTCAAATTTGGTGTGCAAACCCAGTGGAACTAGTACTACAACTTATCCAAAGGGGTTCCTAGCACCAAGTGGCCCCAAGATACGGGGCCCCAAAGTAAGTTCGGAAAATGTCATTCTCTGCTGTAGAAAAGTGCTTGACATTTTCCGAACCGACTTTGGGGCCCCGTATCTCGGGACCACTTAGTGCTAGGAACCCCAGCTGGATATGTTGTAGTACTAGTTCCACTGGGTTTGCACACCAAACTTGGGGTTCCTAGCACTAAGTGGCCCTGAGATACGGGGGCCCAAAGTCGGTCAACTGTGTCCATCTGCAGCAATGTCATTTCGGGACCCTTTGGCTGCAGCTAGGGGGCATCTAGGAACCCTTAACTACCGAGTTTGAAGTTTGGGGGACCTATGGCTGCAAATGGGCACAGTGAGGCATGTAAATGGACACAGTGAGGCTGCAAATGGGCATTGTTGACCGTCTTTTCCACTTACAGTAGCTGCGCATTTCTCACCCTAGGCTTATACTCCCAGTTTTTTGTGGTAAAATTAGGTGCCTCGGCTTATATTCTGGTCGGCTTATACTCGCGTATATATGGTATAACCCCCCAAACATTATACATTTTTTTTAAGCAGCGACCCTAGGGAATAAAATGGCGATTGTTAAAATTTTTTATGTCACATGGTATTTGAGCAGCGTATTTGCAAACACAATTTTTTTGGAACAAATACATTTTAATGAATAAAAAACAAAACACAATATATACCCCAATTTTTTTGTAAAATGCGAAAGACAATGTTAGGCAGAGTAAATAGTTACCTAACATGTCACACTTTTTAACATTGTGCATGCTCGTATTATGGTGACTAGCTACAGGAAATAAAAATCTTCTTTGGTGACGCTTTAAACACCTTTAGGGCTCTTTCACACGGGGCGGATCAGTGCAGATCCGCCCCGTGGATAGCCGCTTGCTCAGCGGGGATCGCCGGAGCGATCTCCGCTGAGCAGGAAGGTGACAGGTCCGTCTCTGCACTCCGTGCAGGCACGGACCTGTCAGAGCGCCGCACTCCCCTATGGGAGATCGGGTGACGACGGACCATAGAGTCCGTCGTCATCCGATCCGCTCTGCAGACGGATGAAAAAATTGGGTTTTCCTCCGTCTGCAGAAACGGAGCATAGCGGGCACGGACGAGAGCGAGTGTCAGCGGATGCTCATCCGCTGACACCCGCTATCCCATAGGGATACATGTATGTCCGTTTTTCATCCTAAAACGGAAGGATGAAAAACGGACATACGGTCCGTCAGTGTGAAAGAGCCCTTACAGGTTACCTATAAGAAGAGGGCAAGAATTATTGCTCTCATTCTAACGTTTGCGGTGATACCTCACGTGTGGGGCGAATACCGTTTACATATGCGTGCGTGACTTATGTATGCATTTGCTTTTGCGCGTGCGCACGGAGGGATGGGTGCACTTTAATGGGAGGAGCCAGGAGACCCAAGAAGAGGAGGATTGGGGGTATGCTCTGTGCAAATCATTGTAAAGAGCAGGTAAGTATGACACGTTTGTTATTTTAGTAAAAAAAACACCTGAAGCTTTACAAACACTTTAAATAGTGCATTGAGGTTGGCTTGTAAGATGGAGACATACTGTAAGGACGTTAATTCACTACATAGCTTGGTGTCATCTGCAAAGATTGAAATGGTACTTTTGAGTCCAAACTCTGTATAAATAAATATATAAGTTATTAAATATTACTCTGTATTATAAAAGTAAGGGTCCCAACACTAAACCTTGGGATACACCACATATAATGTTAGACCACTCAGGTCCGGTTCATACCAGAATGCAGTGCTGGAAAGGTGTGTTCCATACAAGTTTTCCACCCCATGTTCAACATGCACTACCCTTGCGATCTGCTTCAGGTGCCAATACATTTTTTTTTTTTTTTTTTTTAAATGGGTAAAGGAGTTTTTATTCAGTTTACACAAAAGTGACCACATACAGCATACAACAGCAGTGGCACACATCCTTGCAGGATACTATAAAAGGTACATAGTATTGCTCGGGTAAAATAATGCTATATCAAAATAAAACCATATAAAAACAACAGTTAAATGTATACAAGTAACAGATTTATCAAAGCCTCCATCCCATGCAGGGGAATTGAACTAGATAAGAGGAGAGAATAAAGAGGAGAGAGTTCAGAGAAAATCAGAGGCCACAGGAGCCAATATCCAGACCACCCGGGTATCAGGCTGAGAAGGGGTGGGGTGAGCGGGAAGGGGTGAGAAGGAATAGGAGTATCTAAAAGGGACTACGGATGGAGTGGAAAAGGTGGGGGAGAGGGAGGGGAAAAAGAAGAAGGTGCAGCGCTACTAGGCGTCCAGTTCCAGAGGGGAGAAATGAACAGTCAGCAAACTCGTACAGCAAACACAGCAAGTTATAGTGTTAGATCTCTAGCTTTTACCCATGCCTCCCATTTTTTTGTTAATTCTTGAGGGCAGTTACGCGCCGATTAGGTAAGGTTATACAGTACAGTGGTAGGACTTTGTTCACCATGGATCTCCACTGTTGCAATGTGGGAGGGTCTGCTACTTCCATTTGGTAAGTATAGTTTTCACAGCGTTATACACCATAAAGAAACGAAACGGCTTCTTATGATGAGTGGTATCAATAGTGTCACATATTCCTAACAATAACAGCAAATCCATGTGGACTGTTGGCTTGCCCACTGCACCTACCTTAACCACCACTACTCGCCTGAAATCTTGTATGAGAGTGTATGACCAAACCATGTGAATAAACATACTTGGTTCAAATAGGCCTTCTCTAAAATTGTATGAATTAAGTTGCTTCTTTTTACATGTTTGTCTAACAACAAAAACAAAACCAAAAACTATAGTTACCCTTTAAATCTGTAATTGATGTATAATTTTAAGAAAACTACAGTGTAATATTTTAGGGTTTTACCACTTCTGGACTGATCACCGTAAAAAGTACGGCTACAGGGAGGCCCGGCTGTGCTGGATCACATACATGTACGTGATCCAGTAATTTCAGTCAGGGGGCACGCGCCTGCCACCTCGGCTGTGCTGTCATTCACTAAAGCACAAGCCGATCAGCTTGTCCTGGCCAATAATTTATGGCTGGAACCCACTGATTGGCTGAGTGAATGACAGAAGAGAGCTCTGTGTCGGTAAACAACATAGAGCTCTCTTCAGACAGCAGCAATTTCCTTTTTTTTTTTCTCTCCCTGCAGATCAGGGTGTAAAAACCGCACACAGTAAACATTGTTGGGCACACCCTTTGTTGGAACCCTTTGATTTCTCCTAAATGTTAACCCCTTCCCAGCCAGTGTCATTAGTACAGTGACCATGTATATTATTAGCATTGATTACTGTATTATTGTCACTGGTGATGTCCGTTCCCACGAAGTGTCAGATTGCCCACCGCACTCACAATCCTACTGAAAGTCGCTGATCATTGCCATTACTATTATTAAAAAAAAAAATCCAGTATATATTGCATCTTTTGTAGACACTGTAACATTCACACAAACCAATTAATATACACTTATTGGGATTTGTTTTTTACCAAAGACATTTAGCAGAATACATTTTGGCCTAAATTTATGAAGACATTTTATTTTTTACATCTTGTTATTGGATATGTTTTATAGCAGAAAGTAAAAAATATTTTTTTTTTTAAAGTAAAAAATTATATAAATTTCATTTGGGTACAGTGTTGCATGACTGCGCTATTGCCAGTTAAAGTAGCTCAGGGCTGAATAGCAAAAAATGGCCTGACAATGAAAGTGGTAAAATCTTCTTGAACTTAAAGAGGAAGTAAACCCTCGTTTACAACTTTAGCTTACAGGTAAGCCTATATTAAGGCTTACCTGTAGCTAACAAGGATATCTCCTAAACCTGCACGGTTTAGGAGATATACCTGTATTTGCATGTGCCGACGTCATGCGGCACATGCCCACTTGCGACAACTGAAGCAACGGCGTTATATGCCGATGCTTCAGTTGTTATATGCCGCTCTTGTGCGCATGCGCGTGACGGCATCGCGGCTCTGGCAAATCACAGCGACGGAGCCGCGATACCCGGAAGTCACTCCGGGAGAACATGTCGGCGGTCGGAGGGGGAGAAGAGGACCGATGCCGGGGCTATGCATACTAGCTAATTATGTCTTTGTCTTGCAGGTTTTTTTTTTTTTTTTCTTTTTTTTTAAGAGGGTTTACTTCTACCTCTTTAGGTGGTTAAAGAAAGAAAAAGGAGACATCAAATTGGTGAGATAGTCACAGGGGGGTAAACAAACATTGAATGGGGCATGATGATTTATGGTATTTGTCCAAAGAAAAGCTACTTGGTCCTATGTTTTTTTTTTTTTTTGAATACACAATACTCAGTTATCAGAATAAATAAGGGTTGTGATATATGTTCCTGATTCCAGAGATTGGAAATATGCCTGGCTAAACAATATTTTCCATACGCATTTATAACTAGGCATGTAAAAAGGATGCTTTGTAAATGCTACATTTTAGAAACTATATATAGGTCCAATTATTAGGCAACTTTTGTTGATTACAGATCATGTGTCAGTACAAAGCAGGAGAATTTCCAAGAGCTTGGCCAGCTTTCTTTCTACGAAGCAGGCAGTCATGAGGTGGCTGGCATAAGACATTATTCAATTTGGTTTTATCTTCAACTACTATTTATTTTCTTACTAATACCCACATTTCACCTTTTACCCATCAGGAATTTAATACCTTACTGTTTGCGTTGTATTTTGAAAAACTGTATTGTGTTTATAAATTCAAGTTTGCTGTGATACTTTTTTTTTTTTATTTAATGGACAGCTTTTTCGAACAGAAACCATGTTAATGGATTTTCAACCATAAACCTAGCAACCTTTAATATTTATATTTGACTAGCAAATTGAAATAGCTACACTAAGCCATGCTTCAGTTTTGTACCTATTAGGTTTATTGTTGAATTATAGTTCAAAATAGCCAAAACATAAAGCTTCACTATTATTTGTATTATTGATTTTGTGTCTGAAATGGTGCTTTTGCAGCCCTTAACAGAAATTGGGGACCAATAATTGCCTTGAATTATTGGTTCAGGAAAGGATGGCTACAAAAAAGACAATTATAGATCTTTTAGTTTTATTATTTTGAGGAATGACTTATTGATTTGTTTATATTTAGTAAGCAGTAATAATGATAGTAGGTAGTGACAAACATTCTATTTGTCTAGTTCTTAAAGTGACTTTCAGTACAAGGTCACTTATATTAAAAGTATACTGGTAAACCAAGGGCTCTTTCACACAGGCAACTCCACCAGCAGATCTGCCTGCTCAGTGGGGAAACTCCGCTGATCTCCGCTGAGTACGCGGATGACAAGTGCATGTCCACTTCGCTTATGCAGAGCACACACAGGCACAGCCTGCTTTCCTCTATGAGTAGTCAGATGTAAACAAATCCCCCATACGTATGTTTTTATCAGATGTCAGGGTGTGTCAATGGACACTGCTCCATAGAGGAGACTAGAGGACCAGATCAGGTCTGCATGAGCATCTGTGTAAGGGGCCTAAGAGGGAAAATGCTTAACTTTACAGCTGCTCATGTTTTGAAATATAGCTGCTTCACTGCTCCCTAGGCGCTGCGAGTCTTTCAGGGCTAATTCACATGTGTGGTGACAGACGTTTGCATTGTAAAGGTCTGTTACCGCAAGGACACACAGGAAACATTTGTTTCCTATGTGTCCCATTCACACGGCAAGACAGCCTAGGGCTGCACTGCAGCATGCTGTGATAAGTTGCAGACATTTTATCACAACGCAACATTGCAGTGCACTGCTTTGCAGCACCTTGAATGAAATATACATTTTGTACAAAAAAAAATAAAAAATAGTTCTGAGGTGCATGTAAGCCTGGAGCTCCGCACCACCCGGCTGAACGGCTCACCCCACAGCAGCCTGCGGCTAGCGGGACAGAATACGGCCACACTGCAGCATTGGGGAACCCCCCAGGAGCTGGCACATGCAAAAAAGTTCGGCCAGGAGGGATCTGCGGCCGTGATTCAACCCCGAACAGGACCCGCTCGTATCCAAGAACATAACAAACGTGCTGAAATGAAGGAAGAACTCCCTCTGCCATTGATCCTGGATTCACTACACGCACCTCTGGGCCCATCCGTGAGTAACCACCACACAGTGGCACCGTACCCAGCCTCCACAGAGTCACTCATAGGGCACACTCTGGAGGATTATATGCTTTCCCCCCATATCCGGCCTCCTCACAACAGCCAGGGCATATCAACTCGGACACACTGATTAATACTGCTGATCTATTCCATAAACTGTCGAAACTGTTAGACAGGGGTCTCTCCAATACAGCATCTAAAATTACTGGGGACATAAAGGCAGACTGGAAGCAATGGAACATAAACTGGACTCCACAGTAGCTAGGACCAACCATATCTCAGATCATATCCATGTTCTCCAGGATCAATTGAACACAGCACTTTCTCGAATTGATGATCTCGAGAACAGATCTCAAAGGTATAACTTTCATTTAAGGGGTCTCCCGGAGTCCGTCACAGACTTAACGCTTGCAGTTCAAGACTTTATCGGGGACCTTATCCCAGACATTCCACGCATAAACTGGAATTGGATCGCGCTTACAGAGCAAAAGATGGAGCCTCCAAGGATGTGGTGATCAAACCCCATTTCTACTTGGTGAAAGAGGAAGTCATGAAGAAGTCACGCTCGTAATCGAAACTCCTTTATCGCAATCACCATGTCCAAGTCTTTGCAGACATTTCCCCATCGACAATACAAAGAAGAAGGGCCCTGAAACCCCTGCTATGGTTCCTATTACAAAAGGACATCAAGTATTGGTGGGCCTTCCCTTTTGCTCTCAAGTTTGCCTACAAATCCAAAACCTATTCCTTTTCCAAATTAGAAGAGGAGAAGGAGAGAAGCTATTTTTGAGCCTGAGGTTTATCATGCACGGACCAACGCACACCCCCACAAACACCCAATCGGGGGCCACGAAACAACAAACACCCTCTAGCCCTATTTCTACAATGTGTAACAAAAATCACTTCAAGAAACCCAAGGAAGGCAGACCCCCTTTTGGGATCGGAGCCAACACACCTCCCTTTCTGGACTTTCCCAGATTTTGAGAGAAGAATCGACCAAAACCTTGATCATCACTTCGATGATATCAAGTTAATTTCCTATGTCTTTGACAAGTTCTCTGGTTACCAAGTTGGTAGTTAATACAGTTCCCTACACCTCATGCTATAGTGGCAGGACTCTGACACACTCTTCACCCAAGAGGGCTGATGTTTTGACAGTTCCAAACTGATAGTGACATAGAGGAATTAATATTTCTGGCGACCATGTCCCTCCTCAACAACATTTCTTCAACCTGATTAATGACGGTGCCCTACACTCCCTCCATTCTCTCTCCTACTACATGACCCCCATCAACCTCCCTATCCCCCGCCCCCATCCTCTACCTCTCCCCCTCCTTCCCGTACCCCCTCCCCCTCTGCTAACCTACTGGGAAAAGGCCATTTTAAATTTTGTCTTAAATGTTTTATGCTAGTTCCAGGCAGATATCGCTACATCATTTTTTGTTTATATGATCTGGTGGGCCTCCGCCGGGGTGGCTTGCCTTTGCGCCTCCCCCCTACCCAGTGGATATGGTTATTCCATGCCCACTTGGTGGGTCCTCAACTTCAAATGATGAGGTTGAGACGACTGTTGGTTACAGGGGCAGTGAGATAGTATTATTCTCCTGCTCTCCACTTCTTCTCTTTTTCTTTGCTTCTACTCATCTCGTGATTCATCCGACCAGCCTTCGAGATCCCCATATCCTCCTTGCCCTTCATAGGGTCTCCACACCTTCGCTGAACAGCTCCTAAACAGCATCCGAGTTACTCCTCAGGGTAAGTGACAGTGTTTCAGGTAAGCGGGTAACCCCTCTGCTCAATGGCTAATGACACTATACCCTCACCACTGCGTGTTGCTTCACACAATACGCAGGGGATTAACTCTCCAGTAAAAAGGCGAAAAATCCTGCAGTCGCTTCATTCCCAAAAGATAAACGTAGTATTCCTTTAGGAGACACACTTCCCAAGGCGGTATAACTCCTCCTTTCTGCTGGCCAAATTCCCGCTGTTTTTCCTAGCAAATGCCGAGAACAAAACTAGGGGGTAGCTATCCTGTTTTTAAATAACTGTAAATTCACACCGCAGCTAGAACATGGGGACCATGGGCAGATTTTTGCTAGTGAAGGGGATGATAGAGGATCAATTTTATTCCTATCTCGTACTATGCACACAATCAGGGCCAAACAGAATTCTTCCAGGACATGCTAAAAAAAAAATAGATCCACTAGTGGGTGGGACGGTCATAAATGGGGGAGATTCTAACACAGCCCTAGATCAGGGGCTGGATAAATCCAGACCACCAGGCTCTCAACCCACCTGCCCACCACAACAGAGCATCGGATTGGATAAATTAATCTTTCAATATGGGTTTGCGGGCGCTTGGAGGGAGATGTACCCAACTAAAAGGGACTACACCCACTACTCATGCCCTCACCAGTCCTACGCAAGGATAGACCACACTTTGAATCCACAAAGAATCAAGGCAACATTCCACACATTTTATGAGCAACTGTACAGTGCGGGAAATGATAATAGTAAGGTCCACATGAACTCCTTTTTAGACTCCCTCCCAATTCCGACTCTGGCTGACCACCACCAGGATAAAATGGTGACCCCGATAACAGAGGAAGAAGTGCTACTGGTCATTAAGAATCTTAAACTGGGGTTTGCCCTGGCCCAAGCGGCTTCTCCATGCCTTACTACAAAACTTCGCACCTTTGCACGTTCGACCTTTGCACCGCACCTCGCTCGCTTTTTTAATGCCAAAACTAAAGGGGACCCTTTAGATAAACAACTTAACTCAGCATTTATCTCTGTAATAACCAAACAAAAAACAAGGGGAGGTGGGCAACTACTGACCATTATCTCTAATAAATGAGATGAAGATCCTGACCAAGATACTAGTGAACCGCATGGCAACTTTTATTAGTCTGTAGATACATAAGGACCAAGTAGGTGTTATTCCTGGCAGACAGGGCCCAGACCAAATCAGGAGAGCAATCAACATCATCTCTCTTCTTCAGATGGGATGGGACAAAGGGAGACAACAGGAAGGACTACTCCTATCCATCGATCTTCAGAAAGCCTTTGATTTGGTCTCCTGGCCTTATCTATTAAATATCATGAATCAATGGGGTTTTAGACAGAGATTCATGGGTCTACTTTGGCACTCTATTCCTTCCCAGAAGGCTGAGTACGCCTGCAAGGTTATCTCTCAGGGCCAATTAAAATAGCCAGAGGAAACAGACAGGGTTGCCCCTTATCTCCTTTTAATATTTGCAATAGCAATAGAAACTCTGGCGATAGCCATACGTAATCACCCAGACATACAAGGGGTTAACTGCAGTCCACAGACACTTAAATGTGCCCTATTTGTGGACGACCTTCCGTTTTTTCGTCACGTCACCGACATCCTACCTTCCAAACATATGTAAACTGCTGGAAGACTTCTCTAGGGAGCAGGTCAACCTATCCAAATCCCAAATTCTTAATGTGACAATCCCACAACAGAAGGCTGAGAATCTTAAAAGCTCCTTTCAATTTGAGTGGAGTGACTCGACCATTAGATACCTGGGAATAGATCTTTCTTCAAAGATTGACAGACTCTACACAGTAAACTCCCCCCCTCTATACAAAAAACTTGAAATGGATCTTAAGAAATGGGCGCTCCATGAAATATCCTGGCTAGGGAGAGTGAATGCGGTTAAGATGACACTGCTTCCCAAACTACTTTATCTCTTTAGGGCTCTCCTGATATCCATTAATAAAGATCATCCGCGGATTTTCCAAAGCAAAATTATAAAATTCATCTGGGGCTCCTCTGGACACCGCCTCTCCAGGCAAATTTTATATAGACCTGAGACACAGGGAGGGTTGGGGGTACCCAAACTACTGTGGTATTACCAAGCGGCACACTTGGCACAACTGTCAACCGTCTATACATGTTAGAGAAACCTGATTGGGTGCATATAGAATGGCAAGCAGTCCCCACACACACATTAGACTTCTTCCTCCCAAAGATCGCCCCTCCTATAATGTCTCCAATACTTTCTCACTCTATTTTCCTTTAGGAAGGCCTGAAAAGCCCCCCCCCGCTCTAACCTCGGACATTCAACCTTTAGCCCACATCTTTCACAACCCCAAATTCACTCTGGGAATGAACATTAAGGCCTTCAGGTGGTGGTTAGACAAGGGGTTATACCACATTGGACACTACCTTACCCCCCTTGCTCTCGCTCAGTTACTGTAAAAGCAAACTGGAGATACCTGAAGTTTAGATTCATGCAAATATCTCACTTCTTAAACTCTCAATGGAAAAATAAACCAGAACCCCCAAAGTTTACTGCATATGAGCAATGGTGTGGCCAAGTCACAGAGCGGGGGGGGGAGGCGGCGGCATCTCCACAATATACCTGTCACTTGCATTAGACAGCGCTAAATTATTGTACATTATGGTCTGGGAGGGAGAGCTACGGGACAGCTGGGACGTGGAGGTGTGGAATAGAAATTTTCTCCGATCTAACACAGGTATGCACAACACTGCCCTGATTGAAACAAATCTAAAAGTGTTAACCAGGTGGTACTTAGTTAGAGGGTCCATGATTCATATATAGTGGGACTGACCGAAAATCAGAGGATTCTGGAACAGATTGTTTCACATGATATGCAAGGTTACAGGATGTCGGGTCCCCAAAGATCCCTCCATAGCATTACTAAATGCCCTGGTCCCTAAAACCACCAAAGCCACCCGGAATATAATTTTCTTTATCCTTTTGGGAGCAAAACTGACCATAGCACGAGCCGGGAAACAACCAAACGTCTCTGTGGCAGCAGCCAAATGAAAAAATTCTTGGGTGATGGCACAAGAAAAAAATGGTCAGCTCTCTGATGGACTCAGCCACTAAGTTTGAGGCAACATGGGAGCCCTGGGCATCCTATATAGGCATTTCAAGTTAATATAGATAGGGATCCAGGGATCACTAGGGGCTGGCTAATTTCTTTAATATCTTTACCTTCTTTCCTCTCTTCTTTCAGTCTATTTTTCCTTCCTTAAAAATACTACTTTGCACTACCTATTAGTGCACCATGTTACTTATGATTATCTTTACGGTCATAGATTAATTATATATTATATCTTTGAATAACCTATTATAGATGGCACCTTGACTGCTTAACAGCATAAGCACAGACGGTAGCCATAAGGGCCAAATGAACGATTGCTATCTATTAAGCGCAGATCAACAACGTCGCTTCACAGCCACCAGTAAGATATACTCCTCAGGGAGTGATAAGGTTAACATTCTCTTATTCACAGTTATTTGATGCGTAATCCGAAGGTCTCTGTAACCTGCTGTCAGAAACCATGAATCGAACTGAGACAAAAGTACAGTTAAATCACACTTGTTTAACCACTTGCCTACCAGGCAAGAACACCGCCTTCCTGCCCAAGCCATTTTTCAGCTTTCAGCGCTGTCGCATTTTGAATGAAAATTGTACGGTCATGCAACGCTGTACCCAAATACATTTTTATCATTTTTTTTACACACAAATAGAGCTTTCTTTTGGTGGTATTTGATCACCTCTGCAGTTATTTCTTGCACTATAAACAAAAGAAAAGGGACAAGTTTAAAAAAACTAATTTTTTTACTTTTTGCTATAATAAATATCAAATTTTTTTTTTTTTTAAAACAATTTTTTTTCCTCAGTTTAGTCTGATACATATTCTTCTACATATGTTTGGTAAAAAAAATCGCAATAAGCGTTTATTGATTGGTTTGCGCAAAAGTTATAGCGTCTCCAAATTAGGGGATAGATTTATAGCATTTTTATTATTATTTATTTTTTTACTAGTAATGGCGGCGATCTGCATTTTTTATCGTGACTGCGATATTGTGGCGGACATATGGGACACTTTTGACACATTTTTGGGACCATTCACATTTATACAGCGATCCGTGCTATAAAAATGGGAAGGGGTTAACACTAGGGGGTTATCAAGGGGTTAATATGTTCCCTATGGGAGTGATTCTAACTGTGGGGGGAGGGGACTGACTGGGGGAGGTGACCAATCGGTGTCCCTATGTACAAGGGACACACCATCGGTTTCCTCTCCTCTGACAGCACGTGGATCTGTGTGTTTACAGGGCAATTGCGGGTGCCTGGCAGACATCGCGGCTGCCGGGCACGCGCATCGGGTCCCCAGCGATGCGGCGGGCGCGCGTTCGCCCCCTAGTGGCCGCAAAGAAAATGCCGTCATATGACGGTGACCCAGAACAACAGATGCTTCTTGCCGCCGTCATATGACAGTGGGCGGGCGGGAAAAGGTTAATAATGATAAAAAAGGTAAACCGAGTAAACGTAGTCAAAACATTCAGAATTCAGGAACCGGAACGGCTAGTCAGACAAGCCAAAACATCAGGGAGCCAGAAGGAATGTCAGCCAAGCAAGTCTTTAACAGGAACACAGGAGAACGTCTATAGAGATGTGCCCAAGGCGAAGGCAGAGATCATCTGGACTGGATGGCTTAAGTAGGCAGGACTGACAAACCGGATCATCAACAGGTGAGTCATTGTGGAGTGATAGGAGCTGGGAATTAAAGAGCGGCTATTCGGAGACGGAAGGGCTGGGCCCAGCCCTGACACCGGAATCAGTTTTATGTCACACTTGACATTTATTGTTCACCATCTTAATTGTGATGTAATGTTGCATGTTATTGACAATAAAAACTTATTGAAAGAAAAGGGAAAAAAAAAAAAAAAATCGTTCCTGTGACAGACCTAGGCGGGACAGAGGCTGTTGGAGGGGACTGAATGTGAGCCTCTTGCCTTGCGATTATGGGCCTGTCAGGGATACCCTGTGGCAGGACAGGCACACGGACGTGCGCGCGTGCGCACACATGTTCCCACGAGAACAGGCCGCACTGGACAGCGGCGCATGAACGTGCGCAGTGACACACGACAGGCACGCGTGCGCAGGAATGCACAACAGGTGCATGTGCACGCGCGCTAACTCAACTTGGTGCCAGTTCCCCTTTTAAAAGGACAGCAGCTGCTCCAGTGCAGTGCTGTCTGATCTGCAGCTCTACCTGAGTCTGATCCTGTACCTGCTGTTGTTATCTGATCCTGCTACGTTTGACTACTGCTGCCTTCTCCTCTCCTGACCCGGCCTGCCTTGACCCTGCTATTTCTGAACCCGCTGACCTTCTGTTGCCAAATCTCTGCCTGCCTACTGACCACTCTCTGCCTGCTGTTACTACCTGATTACCTGTGTTTGACCCGGCTTGTCTCACCTGCTTCAGTCTAGTCCTGATCCAGTCTCTGCCTAGATCCAGGGATCGCTGACCTACACCTGTTACCACTGCTGCTACTGCCTCACCAGTCCAGTTCATCAGGTGGATCCTCTCTACTCATCTGCATCAGCTACCACGGATCATACAGGCACTCCTACCTCGCTGCGCTCCTGTACCACTGTTGCAACCCCAGTGGTCCTCGAGCCAGGGCTGTAAGAGAGGTCTCCTTCTACAGTTGGGCTCTGATACCAGGTACGTTACAGTATCAGACAGCCATGACTGAGCCTACAGAAGGAACCTCACAGATGGAGGAAGTGGGCCGCCACCTCTCAGCCCTTACACAAGCTGTTCAGTCCCTACATGAGGGGTATCTTAAGTTGGAAGGACAAATTCAGGCACTTCCTGTCAGCTCAGCTCCAGTATCCTTCACTACACCCCCACCTGAGCCCAGAGTCCCCATTCCTGAGAAGTTCTCTGGGGAACGCAGCAAGTTTCGGGCCTTCCGCAACGCATGT
Source organism: Lithobates sylvaticus (assembly GCA_028564925.1). Lineage (NCBI taxonomy): Eukaryota > Metazoa > Chordata > Amphibia > Anura > Ranidae > Lithobates > Lithobates sylvaticus. The sequence continues at coordinate 236,083,945 of CM053028.1, read as the reverse complement.
CACCTGCATTTTTCTTTGCAACCTCGGACTTTCACGCTGGAATCCACCAAGGTAGGATTTATAATTTCCCTGCTGCAAGGGGATCCTCAAGCCTGGGCTCACCGGTTGCTGGAAGGAGACGACATACAGACGCATACCATGTCATCTTTTTTCGATGCTATGTCTCTATTGTATGACGATCCACTACGCACTTCCACGGCAGAAGCCACGCTCCATGCACTGCAGCAGGGCCACAGAGCAGCTGAGGACTATATTGCAGACTTTAGATGCTGGAGCGCAGACACCCAGTGGAACAACGCAGCGCTGCGGCACCAGTTCCGCATGGGTTTATCTGAGAAGTTAAAAGATGAACTTGCTCGAGTGGAGATACCTGATACCTTGGAAGGACTTATCAGTCTAGTAATTCAGATTGACCGACGGCTCCGTGAGCGCCAATCAGAGAAAAGCACCCAGCGGAATCACCCTGTATGGATGACACCCAAGATCCCAGTTCAGCTCCCTGCCAATTCAAGTTCTGTCTACCCTGCACCTGCCACTCCCAGGCCCATGCCACTCGGAGTAATGCGACACACATTATCCCCAGAGGAGCGTTCACGCCGCCGGCAGAGGAATCTTTGTCTTTATTGTGGAAGAGCCGGCCATTATGTTCATGGGTGTCCCGCAAAATTCAGCAGGTTCTCTCCCACTAACCTCACAATGCTGCCTGCCCAGGCGAACCATCTTACTCTTCCTCTGCTGGTCCAGCTTCCAGGAAAGACTATTCCAGTTAACGCTATTGTGGACTCCGGAGCTTGTAGTTGCTTCGTTGATTTAAATTTTGCCGCTCAGCAACATATTCCCTTGCGGCCAAAAACGCATGGACTATGCGTCTTTTTAGCTGACGGCTCACGTATCAGATCTGGGCCAGTAACTCAAGAAACAATTCCTTTGACTGTTACTTCCTCATCTCAACATAAGGAACTATTGACTCTTGATGCTATCACCTCCCCTTTGTTTCCGGTCATCCTGGGTCTACCTTGGCTCCAGGCCCATAACCCCCAGATCAACTGGGTGTCCGGGGAGATCAAGTTTTCATCATCCTATTGTCAAAAGCATTGCCTGCCAGAACCTATAAGCACACCAGCAACCCTACTCTGCATGGACTCTGATCAAGATGTTCTTCAGTCTGTACCTAAAGCCTATCACCAGTACCTTGATGTCTTCAGCAAACAGGGAGCAGATACCTTGCCGTTTCACCGCTCATATGACTGTCCTATTGACCTCTTACCTGGAGCTGCGATCCCGTTTGGACGTGTATTCCCATTATCAGAACGGGAACAAGAGGCATTGAAAGAATATGTCGATGATAACCTCAAGAAGGGGTTCATCCGCCCATCCACCTCCCCGGCCGGAGCCGGGATATTTTTCGTAACTAAGAAAGATCACTCTCTCCGTCCTTGTGTGGATTATAGGGAGTTAAATAAAATTACGGTAAAGAACCGCTATCCTCTGCCCCTCATGACTGAGTTGTTCCAGAAACTGAGATCTGCACTAATTTTTACTAAACTGGACTTGAGAGGTGCCTATAACCTGATACGCATTCGAAAAGGAGATGAGTGGAAGACGGCCTTTCGTACCAGATTCGGGCACTTCGAGTATCTGGTCATGCCCTTTGGGCTTTGCAATGCCCCGGCCACCTTCCAACATTTCATTAATGACGTGTTCCGAGATTTACTGGATATCTTCGTAATTGTCTACTTGGACGATATCTTAATCTTCTCTGGGTCCCTTGCTCAACACCGAGAGCATGTCAGCATCGTCCTAGGCCGACTTCGCCAACACAAACTATATGCAAAACCGGAGAAATGTGAATTTGAGCGGCAGAGCATCCAGTTCTTGGGATTAGTAATTTCTACAGCAGGAGTTGAAATGGATCCCCAGAAGGTGTCCGCCATACTGGAGTGGCCTGTACCCACAGACAAGAAGGGGGTACAACGCTTCGTAGGTTTTGCGAACTTTTATAGAAAATTCATTAAGGGGTTCTCTGCCATAATCACCCCAATAACACAACTAGCTAAACAAAACCTGCGATTCTGCTGGAACTCTGAGGCGCAGAGCGCCTTCGAAACGCTAAAAAAGCTTTTCACCTCGGCTCCTATCCTCAGCCATCCTGACCCGTCCTTACCCTATATCCTTGAGGTGGATGCCTCCGAAACAGCAGTGGGGGCAGTTGTCTCCCAACGGCAAGGGGTTAAGGCCTTAATGCACCCTGTGGCCTTCTTTTCACGGAGACTTTCTCCAGCAGAGAGAAATTACGATGTAGGAGATCGTGAACTACTGGCCATCAAAGCAGCACTGGAGGAGTGGAGGTATTTGTTGGAGGGCGCTAACCATCCCATACTAATATATACCGACCATAAAAATTTAGAGTATTTAAGAACTGCCAAAAGACTGAAGCCACGACAAGCTCGATGGGCTCTATTTTTCACTCGTTTTTCCTTCCATATAACGTACCGACCTGGATCAAAAAACACAAAACCGGACGCTCTATCCCGTATGTACGATGATCCCAAAGACTTATCAACACCAGATACCATCCTACCTACAGGGAACTTCCTACTGTTGCAAACGGATCTCTTGTCTCAAATCAAACAGGCTTCCAGGAACATGCTCAGCCCCCCCGGAGTTATGCTAACCTCTAGAGATGGTCTGCTTTGGAAAGAAAACAACATTTTTGTTCCTGAGAATGTGCGAGTTGGGGTCTTGAAGATGTTCCATGACCATCCGCTGGCAGGCCATTTTGGCATACATAAGACCCTTGAACTTGTACGACGTACATTTTGGTGGCCTGATCTAGAAACTTTCTGTAAGAAATATGTGAACTCATGCTCTGTTTGCATTCAGAACAAGACAGCAAGAAGTAAGTCCTGGGGCCTGCTGAAACCTCTACCCATTCCTGATAAACCATGGAGGATGATCTCCATGGATTTTATAGTAGAACTCCCACCGGCCGAGGGATGCACGGCAATCTTTGTAGTAGTGGACCGATTAACCAAGATGGCTCATTTCTTACCCTTAAAGAGTACCCCATCTGCTATGGAGACGGCCCGAGTATTTATTAAGGAGATCGTCAGGTTGCATGGGGTCCCAGCAAACATTACGTCTGATCGTGGTGTACAGTTCACCTCACGTTTCTGGAGAGCTTTATGTAAAGCGTTGAAAATTGAGTTGGCATTGTCCTCAGCTTACCATCCCCAAACCAATGGGCAAACAGAAAGGACAAATCAAACGCTCGAACAGTACATCCGTTGTTTCACTTCCTTTACTCAGGATGATTGGGTATCTTTACTACCACTGGCAGAATTTGCCTACAACAACGCCAATCACTCAGCTACAGGTCAATCCCCTTTCTTTTCTAATTATGGTTTCCATTTATCATTTCTGCCTGATTTCATTTCAGAATCTACAGTTCCGGCAGTACAAGATACCATGGATTTCCTCAACCACAACAACAAGATCTTGCAGGAAGCAATGGCCAAAGCACAAGCCGACAACAAGAAGGCTTTTGATAAAAAGAGGAGAGGAGAACTGAACCTGCAGCCGGGTGACCAGGTATGGCTTTCTACAACCAATCTTAAGTTAAAATGTCCGTCTAAAAAGTTGGCACCCAAATTTACCGGTCCCTTCCCGGTGAAGAGGAGGTTAAATGAGGTATCATATGAACTTTCTTTACCTGACTCATTTAAAATTCATCCTATATTTCATGTTTCACTACTAAAACCTGCAGTACCTGATCCCTTCCCTGATAGAGGACCCAAGCCACCGGAACCTGTTCTGATTGATGGGAATGAGGAGTTTGAAGTGGAGGCTATCCTGGACTGCCGGAGAAGGCGAAATCAGTTACAATTTCTGGTTAAATGGAGAGGATATGGCCTGGAGGATAACTCCTGGGAACCCGCATGCAATATCCATGCAAGAAGGTTAGTTCGTGCCTTTTTCCTTGCTCACCCTGAAAAGAAGAGCCTGTTGGGCATCCGGAGGCTGCCCCTTGGGGGGGGGCAATGTCAGGGATACCCTGTGGCAGGACAGGCACACGGACGTGCGCGCGTGCGCACACATGTTCCCACGAGAACAGGCCGCACTGGACAGCGGCGCATGAACGTGCGCAGTGACACACGACAGGCACGCGTGCGCAGGAATGCACAACAGGTGCATGTGCACGCGCGCTAACTCAACTTGGTGCCAGTTCCCCTTTTAAAGGACAGCAGCTGCTCCAGTGCAGTGCTGTCTGATCTGCAGCTCTACCTGAGTCTGATCCTGTACCTGCTGTTGTTATCTGATCCTGCTACGTTTGACTACTGCTGCCTTCTCCTCTCCTGACCCGGCCTGCCTTGACCCTGCTATTTCTGAACCCGCTGACCTTCTGTTGCCAAATCTCTGCCTGCCTACTGACCACTCTCTGCCTGCTGTTACTACCTGATTACCTGTGTTTGACCCGGCTTGTCTCACCTGCTTCAGTCTAGTCCTGATCCAGTCTCTGCCTAGATCCAGGGATCGCTGACCTACACCTGTTACCACTGCTGCTACTGCCTCACCAGTCCAGTTCATCAGGTGGATCCTCTCTACTCATCTGCATCAGCTACCACGGATCATACAGGCACTCCTACCTCGCTGCGCTCCTGTACCACTGTTGCAACCCCAGTGGTCCTCGAGCCAGGGCTGTAAGAGAGGTCTCCTTCTACAGTTGGGCTCTGATACCAGGTACGTTACAGGGCCATTGGCATTTGGGGGAATGGTGCTGTTTGTGAGCTGTATGCCTGGGGACCGCTGAGCTGGTTTTACTTGGATTCAGGTCCCCCCCAAGACACATAGACTCTGGATATGTATATGCCATATCAGCAATAGACTGAATCATACTGTTGGGACACAAGCTGTCAGATGCTAATGTCATAAACTCCAGCCACCCGTCTGTTGTGTAAATGAGTTTAGTCTGGCTTGAATATTCCACAATGCTGTCGTGCTAATTAACCCTGTGTTGATGTTTATGGTAATAGCTCACTGAATGACTATTCAATACATAAGAGCCGTAAAGTCTCTCTCAGTCAACTAGTCTGGGTCAATGATTAGATAATTAGCTCATGCTAATTAGGTTAGGTTTTAGTCATCCGGCTGTATATATTTGTGTGACATCTCAAATAAAAGTTATTCCTGATGTACTCCAAGACTGGTGTTGTCTAGTTCTTGGGGGTTCCTATAACCCGTTCCATTGGACTCATGTTCCAGAACTTGGGAAGCGGTATACTGACGGAAGCCCTTAAGCAGAGTGTAGTTCCTATGTCCTTTATTGAACCACACTGAGAACAGCAGAAGTCTCACAGCAATTGTGTGAAGGGGGTACTGCACACCCTGCTAAATTTTAGTTTCTTATTCTGGTAAATGCAGCAGGAGGTGTGTGGATACTTTGAACACCCTTGTAGCAGAATTAGTGAGATTGAAACATGGAAATTATTATCCAAGATAATAATTCTGGAGTCTCCAAGACTAGAGTCACCCACAAGATTCTGCCTACTGATTAGATCATGTTCATTTGGTACATTTGCTAATAATTTGATAATCAGTTTACCAGAAGGTTGTTTACCTTAATGCATAGAATGCATTAAGGTTAAAAAAAAAGCAAAAAAAAAAAAACCTTGAGCTCTCTCGAACCACTTTAACTTTGTATTGAGGACTGATATTTTTTTCCATAATTCAGGGCAGGAGTCTCAACCACCCTCAGTGCCCTAGCCTAATTCGTGTGCCTTATTAGATTGCAATGTAATGAGTGTTTTATAAGTGATGATACTGTATTTTGAACAAAGTACCATGAGGATGGAAGGGATTCAGTTTTCCCTATTGTAGCAATCTTATAGTAGGCACATCTGACCATTTAGCACTAATGTTTAGGAATTTAATGGAATGGTCTGTATCCGTATCTTATGAGCAGAAGGAAGAGTCTGCAATTATGTTTGCTACAATCTTTCTACAGTATACAGTGCATCCAAAAAGTATTCACAGCGCTTCACTTTTTACACATTTTGTTATGTTACATCCTTATTCCAAAATTGATTAAATTCATTATTTTGAAAACATGATAAAAATTTGTTTGAAATCTTTGCAAATTAAAAAAAACGAAAAAAAAAAAAATTACATGTACATAAGTATTCACAGCCTTTGCCATGACACTCAAAATCGAGCTCAGGTGCATCCTGTTTCCACGGATCGTCCTTGAGATGTTTCTTCATCTTGATTGGAGTCCACCTGTGGTAAAATCAGTTGCTTGGACATGATTTGGAAAGGCATACATCTGTCTGTATAAGGTCCCACAATTAACAGTGATTGTCAGAGACCAAACCATGAAGTCTAAGGAATTGTCTGTAGACCTCTGAGACAGGATTGTATGGAGGCATAGATCTGGGGAAGGGTACAGAAAAATCTCTGCAGCATTGAAGGTCCCAGTGAGCAAAGTGGTCTCATCATCCGTAAATGGAAGAAGTTTGGAACCACCAGGATTTTTCCTGGAGTGTGCCGCCTGGCCAAACTGAGTGATCGGGGGAGAAGGGCCTTAGTCAGGGAGGGAGGTGACCAAGAACCTGATGGTCACTCTGACAAAGCTCCAGCGTTTCTCTGTGGAGAGAGGAGGACCTTCCAGAAGAACAACTATCTCTGCAGCACTCCACCAATCAGGCCTGTATGGTAGAGTGGCCAGACCGTCCTTGTCAGGAAGTGACCAGGGGAAGACACAATGCTGCTGCCCGAGCTGATCTGCATACGATTCTCTGCGCCAAACTGCCTATTTAATTAAGATGTGCAGACGGGACCAGTGCTGTCTGATCTGCAGCTTCCTATGACCTCTGCTCCTGTTAATCTGCTACTGTGATCGACTTCCGGAACCACCCAGCTTGCCTTTGGACTTTCCTTGCTTTCTGCCTGCACCTGACCCCGGCTCGTCTTTGACTTTGATCTTGCCTGCTCCTTTAAATACCATACTGCCCGCCAGTTACCGACCCGACCTTTGATCCGACCTGCTTACCTTCTGCACCTGCATCCCCTGTCTGTGCGGAGATCCAGTCTGCCTGCACATGCCTGTATCCACACCCCTCTGGACTTATCCACTGTGCTGTGAACAAGGCTTATCGCCGAAACTAGTCTGCTGCTGACTGTACTCACTGTGAAGGCTTGAAAATAAATACGCTTGAAGTTATGGAGTTGCCGGCTGCTTTTATTTTATTAGACTTATCTACTGTCTGCAAGCCCCTGCATCTGGGTATGTGTGTGTGTGTGTGTTCGGATATTGGGAAGTCCAGTCTCCAGCCTGTCTGCTGTTTTGATCCTCATCCCTGCAGCATCGGGAATCTTGGAGCGGCCATCCTAACAGCTGACCCTCCTGGCACTCATACCACTCTGCAGTTCCCGAGCCACTTGTTTGCTCTATCAGGGGCTGCGAGTCAGATACGTAAGGGAGGCCTTCCTTTACACTATCATTTGTCAGGTAAGTGGGAACGTGACAGTCCTGAATGGTAAGTGTCATGTCTGCAGGAAACCAGGAACTGCTCATCACCTGGCTAATACCATCCCTGCAGTGAAGCATGGTGGAGGCTGCATCATGCCGTGGGGATGTTTTTCAGCAGCAGGAACTGGGATACTAGTCAGGATTGAGGGAAAGATGAATGCAGCAATGTACAGTGACATCCTTGATGAAAACCTTCTCCAGAGCACTCTGGACCTCAGGCTGGGGCAAAGGTTCATCTTCCAACAGGACAACGATCCTAAGCATACAGCCAAGATAACAAAGGAGTGGCTATGGAACAACTCTCTGAATGTCCTTGAGTGGACCAGCCAGAGCCCAGACTTGAACCCGATTGAACATCTCTGGAGAGATCGGAAAATGGCTGTGCACCAACGCTCCCCATCCAACCTGATGGAGCTTGAGAGGTCCTGCAGAAGAAAGAGAGAAACTGCCCAAAAATAGGTGTGCCAAGCTTGTAGCATCATACTCAAAAAGACTTGAGGCTGTAATTGGTGGCAAAGGTGCTTCAACATAGTATTGAGCAAAGACTGTGAATACTTATGTAGATGTGATTCATTTATTTTTTTCATTTTTAATAAATTGGCAAGATTTCATACAAACTTCTTTCACATTGTCATTATGGGGTAATGTGACGTCAGACGACGTCCGGAAGTGACGAAACGCGTCAGTGTCGTGACCTTGCAGGAAGTGACGCATGCGCTCCAGAGTGCGCTCCAGCCACCAAGCGACCAGGAAGTGGAGGGAAATACCATTCTACACATCGCTGTGGCGCCCAATTTCCGGCGGACGGAAGGGACAATCAGGCAGAGTGCACTCTATACTTTATTTACAAGGCTGTTTTATCATTGTATTTTGGTACACAGATTTTAAAGGGGGGAATATTGGATATTTAAATAAAGCTGTTTTATGCCAAACTGTACTACGCTATCTGCACTATTATTTTCTTCATATGTATATGCTGGGTTGGAGTGGATCCGCTCTAGTGCTTGCAGATGGTGAAGAGGTGGCCGTGCTGAGGAGATGGCAGTTACCTATGGCTTGTGATTGAAATGCTTATATTGATCATATTTCTGGTGAGTGCATCCCCAAAGGGGAGTGTGTACTGCACGCGGTGAAAAAATTGATTATCCGGTGGAAGGTGTATCACTGTATTTCATGAATTTTGGCTCACTGCACCAATATGGACTTTATTCTGGGTCACCATGATTTCTTATGAACTCTTTTTAATTTAAAAGTGTAGTTTCTCTTTTAGGAAAAGGCTTTTCTTAGTAGATCAAAAAATCAGACACAGAAACCTTTTGATTTGTATAAAATAGACTTTACAGAATTTCCGTCTCTCTGTAGCAGTCCTGTAAAAGAATATTATATTTTGTACAAACCTGTCTTTGTGAATGGGTTTTTCTTAGGTCCCAAGGGTTGCATTCCAACAATGAATTGAAAAGTGCAAATTGATTTAGTAAATTTGCTTGACTTGTTTGGAAACCGTTCAAAACAAACCCCTAGATGTGCTTTCCTGCAATTTTCAGTACAGAAAATGTTTGTTTATGAATGTTCAAAATAAGCAGATCTAGAAAGTGTGCGCATTTTGTTGGAATGAACATTGCCTACCTGTCCTTGCTGCCTGGATCTTGGGGATCAAGATAAGGGGCATCAGTGTAGTCAGTGAGCTGCAATGGATAACTATGGTTAACTTATAATTCCACAATGCTTCTCATAAGTTTTAGCAATACATAGGTGTGTAATATTTAGTAAGCTTATCCCAAGCATTCCCTTTGGGGGAAAAAAAAAAGGTTATTTGCATCCAAATTGCTTTTCATTTTGTCTTAGTTGTTTTGTTCTTCCCTAAGTGCTTTTACATAATGTATTTTCTATGAGTGATTCTACATCTTTATAACAAAATTCTGCTGCTGGAATTGAGCCACTATCAAATTAGCTGGAACACTACGATGATAGAAAATATATGGTTTTGCCTTTGCTGCTAAAATAATTACAAGAGAAAAATAAATTTGTCAAATTAAGCATTTTCTTCACTGGCTACATAGATCACTAAAGGACAGGCAGATGTTTGGAAGCGTATTGATTAGGAATTGATTGGTTGCTTTGGTTCATTCAGTAATTACCAAATATTGACAGACCAGCAGATGCAGTTTTGCCTAATGCATCTTTTCACTTGTCTGTGTCCAAAGTACAGCAATCAGATCTGGTCCACATCTCTTATGTTGTTGTACACCATGTCCTGTATCTGTTTATTGTGACGTTGTTCGGCAGATGGGGAAATTTTACCCTGAAATTATCTATTTTTCTGTCTTGCTGCTTGTTTAATAATGGTTATTCCCACAGAGCAGCAAGTGACCCAATGGTTTTGCTTGCTAGATTATACATGATCTAGGGGGAGCGGCAGCACACCAGGAAGAGATGTGGCTTATGAGTTTTTGCCTAGAGTTCCACTTTAGTGTGATGTTGCAGCATATGTGGGTTTTACCGCATGTTATTGCAAGAGCATAGGTGTGCATACAGCCAGTTGGTCAAATGTAAACTCCTTTGCCAGCTTTTCTACGGTACATACTTGACATGTAAATATGGGCAAAATAAAAAAATGACATTTATGATACAGTCTGTAAGCTTGTTTATTACCCATTCATAGCCCTTTATTGGACATGTAGACGCACAGGGGCGGTCCACTGCTGGAGAGTGGGGGAGTGGAGAATCAGGTACTATAAGTATAAGCGATTTACCTCTCTCCTAGACAAAACAAGCAATTAATTAAGGATTATTTTGCAATTCAAAATTGCACCCACTCGTGGAATGGCAACAAACTTTTACCCCTAAAAATCTCCATAGGCGACTTTTAAAAAATTCTACAAGTTACATGTTTTAAGTTACAGAGGAGTTCTAGGATTAGAATGATTGCTCTCGCTCTACCGATTGCGGCGATACCTCACATGTGTAGTTTGAACACTGTTTTGATATGCGAGCGCTAATCATGTATGCGTTCACTTCTGCATGCAAGCTCGGCAGGACGGGGCGCGTTTCAAATATTTTTTATTTTACCTTTTTATTTTTACACTGTTCTTTTAAAAAAAAAAATGTCACTTTTATTCCTATTACAGGGAATGTAAACATCCCTTGTAATAGAAAAAAAGCATGACAGGACCTCTTAAATATGAGATCTGAGGTCAAACAGACCTCAGATCTCATATTTACACTAGAATGCAATAATAATAAAAAAAAAATTTTCATTTGAAAAAAATTTAACAAAAATGTCCCTTTAAGAGCTATGGGTGGAAGTGACGTTTTGACGTCGCTTCTGTCCTGCAATGATATGGAGACGGGTGGGGGCCATCTTCCCCTCACTCGTCTCCATGTCAAGCCAGGAGAAGGATCCGATCGCCTCCGCCGCTACTGACGGCTCCGGTAAGCGGCAGAGGGAGGGGGGGATAAGTGATCCTGTGGCAAATCCACCATAGAGTCCACTTTTATCTGAAAGCAGACCGCCGCTGAAGAAGAGGATACCGGGGGTTATGGCAGCTAGCTGCTGCCATAACAACGATATTCCTCTTCAAAATACTGGCGTAAAACTGCGGCGAGCGGTCCGTAAGTGGTTAAAAATTAACTGGAGTTGGGTTTTACATTGTTAGTCACTAATGTAAAGTTTACCTAAATTTACTAATCCATCCAATGCTACCCTATTCACTAATTTTAAAATGTGTCTGTCTAAGGGTGGCTATGTTGCTCCTCCATAGATACAGTGGAGGAGGTAATGTTGCTCTCCTAAGACAGGAGGTGTGTTACTGGCAGACCACCAGGCAAATCTAAAGGAGTAAAAGCTAGTCCTGGCCATGAGACTCAACAAGATCATTTCGTCAATTATCCATCCAGACCAATCAGGCTTCATACCCGAGAGATCCACTGCGATTAACTTGCATAGATTTTTCATTTAACATACAGTCCCAGGCGGATAACATGGGGGATAGGGCCTTGCTGTCATTGGATGCCCATAAAGCTTTTGACAGCGTGGAATGGCAATACTTATGGGCCACCTTGCAGAAGTTAGGGTTTGGCCCAGTCTTCCTATCCTGGGTGCAATTATTATACAACTCCCCGCAGGCAGCCATCAGGCAGGCTGGGCATGTCTCCATGCCCTTCCCCTTATTTAGAGGTATAAGACAGGGCTGCCCATTATCCCCTCTCCTGTTCACCATCGCCATAGAGCCATGATTTGGACCAACCCCTCCATAGACGGCTTCAAATACGACAAGATTCATGAGAAACTCATGCTATATGCCGATGACACCATGTTACTTTTGGGAGACACGGGGGCATCTCTACGGGAGGCCATGGCAGTCATCACAAAATTTGGAGTATATTCGGGGCTGGTGATTAACTGGAATAAATCCTCAATGTTGTTGGACTCCCCAACAGACAATCAGGGCAGCACACTCCACAACATCCCAGTGGCTAACTCCTTTAAATATCTAGGTGTGATGGTTACCCCACAACCTCGGGACTGGTCTCACTTAAATGTCTCACTTAATTTATCACCATTATTAGGCAGAACAAGGGATAAAACCAAAATTTGGTGTAAACTAAAGATGTCATTAGTGGGAAGAGGGAACCATATAAAAATGATTTTTATGCCACAGCTCCTCTACATCCTGCATAATACACCCATGGTAGTCCCACTTAAAACTTTCGGAATCATAAACTCGCTGTTCACATCTTTCATCTGGCTCAATAAGCCTCCGTGGGTCAAGCTCGAGCAGCTGCAAAAACCTAAAGAGAGTGGGGGATTGGCTATACCCAACCCTTGGCTATATTACTTGGCAACTCAGCTGCAACACATTGCTTGGGCTTTGACCATGGAAGCGGCAAATCTGGCAGGGGGGGGGCGGACCCGACCACGACTCTGCTACATCGCGTCACAGGAATAAACAGTGTTGCTATGGGGTTAGATGTGCTGTCCTACACTAAGTCTAATAAACTCTTTCCCACCTATTTGTTAATGCAGAAGGTATGGAATAAGGCCAGACAGCTGCAAAACATCAATGGATTTATGGGTTCTAGCCCTATTTGGGATAATGGCCATTATGAGGAACTTCGATCATTGCCGTGTGGACCAAGATGGAAGCAGTGTGGTATTACACTTATGGCTCACATCATTTCGAGCGGCAAATTGAACTCCTTTGCATCCTTACTCGCTAAATTCAACCTTCCCCAGTCTATGTATTTCCCATATATGCAATTACACCATGCGGTTAGGGCCCAGTCAGAGGAAAATGTGTGGATACAATCTCCTGCCCCCATTTTCCATTACATGACGGAGGTCTCATCTTAAGGGATTCATATCACAGTGCTATGCCATGCTTTCATCCATACACCTGGAGGGCTTCCATGCCAAGGTAACGCCCCTATGGGAAAGTGATGTGGGCGCATTTGAGGAAGATCAGTGGGAGGAGGCCCTGCAGGCGGTTCAGATGTGTTCTCTAAATGTGGCGCAACGCCTAGCCCAACTGTAATTTGTGTTGCGAGTACATCGTACTCCTGCAAGACTGCACAGGACAGGTCTCAGAGAGAACACAGAATACACTAGATGCTCCAGAGACCACGGCGACCTTATCCACCTACTGTGGCGCTGCCCCAAGCTACATCTTTATTGGGCGGGGGTTGCTACCATCAATAAAGCATTTCAGGTCACAGTGCCGATGGACCCTAAGCCATGCATCTTGGTAAGATTAGACGATCTCTCATTTGAGGACATTCCTAAGCAAGCCATAGCCAGAGCACTGTTTTTTAGGCACGTAAACGTATCCTCAGACACTGGAAGGGAACGGAGCCCCCCATGCTGAAAGAATGCATAACGCAAATGGGGGACACCCTGCGGTTGGAAAAGTATATCTTCCAGCACAGGGGTCGACCTGAAAAATTCAACACCCTCTGGTCCCCATGGCTGGATACTCCCGGCCTTAGCCCAGTGGAGTTGGTGCTAGACAGACTGTTTAATGTATGAATGTTGCTTTTGCTCTCAGCGTACACTACTAGTTATATCTAACAGAGTTGGAAGTTAGTTAAAGGGGGGTGGGAGTGCAGGGGTGGCATGGGGAAGCAGAGATCTGTAGAGATATATTGTATTTTTCCCTTGTACTAGTGGATTGTGATGTTTTGAACCTTATATGACAATAATTGACGTGGAACCTGATTTGTTGGATTTAAAGTTTACTGTTACTTCAATAAAATCTTTCTGATAAAAAAAAAAGTAAGGCTGGGTTCACACTGCTGCGGTGCGGGAACGCTGCAAATCTACTGCGGGTTCCCGCACCGCATGTCTCCCGCAGGCAGTTCACACTGCCCTATGCGAGCTGCTGGGAGTGTCAATGAAATGTTAATGAAAAAAAAAGTAAAAGCATGGTGAGAACACCATGCGATCCAATTCTGCTGCGGACCGAATGCGATGCGAATTCAGCCATACTATCTGTATGGCTGAATTTGCATCGCACAGAGATCGCATATGATTTGAACTGCAGTGCGGTGCGAATCATGTGCGGTCTCCCGCACCGCAGCAGTGTGAACCGGGCCTTAAATCGAAAAAAAAGAAAATGAATGTAACCACCACATTTAATGATTGGTAAGCTACAATGTATTATGTTTTTGGGGTTTGGTTGCCCTTTAAGCTTGCCATACAGTGTATGAAATATGTCTGGTTTCTGCTAAACCAGTCGAAACCCATTCATTGGGTGGCCACCTCCTGTTAGAACATCTCTCGATGAAAACATTGAAGGAGTTGGATGAAAACTTTTTCGGCAAGGCTGACTGTCAAAATACAATAGCTGCAGCAGGAGATTAGTTGAGCAGCATTGTGTAGCATGAATGGATGAACCAGTTATAATTTTTTTCTGTTCAGACTGAATAGACAAAAATGATACGTGTATAGCCAACTTAAGAATAGTGATTTTGAAAAACTAGTATAATTATTACTTACTATAAATTATATCATGTTACCGGGTACAAAAGTTTAGTCAAGGTTTGAACCTGTTAGGGTGCATACACACTTGCAAATGCACCCTGTCTGCAATCGGCTGCGAGAACCCCTCAGCAGGGGTTCCTGGGATTAGCTGTGATTAGATCACAGACGGGGTACATTCACAGTTGTGAATGCACCCTTGGGCCTTGTTCACATCTCGCGATTTGGGATCGCGGGCAGAATCGCAGTGACAGCACAACGTGTGGGTGTTTGGGTGTTATCATCCTTCAACAAGATCGGGTGGATATCATGGCAAACCACGGCTTCACAAATCACGTGAAGCTTGTTGCCCGAAAAGGAGCAGAAGCTTCTTTTTAGGCGACAAACGCGCATAGAGCAGCTCATTGATGTGAATGGGCTGCCTTATGCGACAAGTAGAGTTTTGTGAAAATCACGTCAAAGTCACTTAGCGGGAACGCTTGTTCTCTCTACACGATAATGTTGAACAGGGCCTAATTGATAGCTAAGGAAGGCAATTAAAAAAAGTAGATAACTGGGAAGTTTAATTGTGCTGTGACTAATTATACCTCTGTTAGTAGTATGCAAGATTTTCCTCCTCAAAAAACTAAAACTGAATTACCGCTGACTTGAGGCATATTATTTTTTTCTAGTACCCCTCTAAATAATGTACTGTTTGAGTACGTTACAGCTGCATACAGTGGTGTTTGTAGAGATTGCTGTATGTTGCAAGAAGTCTCCCTGCTGTCAGAATACAATAGTCCCCCATTCACCTCGAATGTGTGGATGGGTGAATCAGTTCAGTCGTTTTCGATCAGACTGAACTATGTATGGCCAACTTAACACTAAGCTCTCTCTTTACTGATAGCATTCTCTCCATCTGCTTCTATGACAAGCTTCTCCATAATGCCTAAAACCATTTAGGCTCTATTGACGTTATTGCATCTCTAAAGTTGAACGATTTCCAGTGTGACTTTGGATATCTGACTTTACATTCTCTGGGTCAAAGTCGCATTAAAAGTCACACCAAAGTAGTGCAGGCACCTTTTCAAAGTCACTGCGACTTTAGGTGGCACAAATTTGAACGGGTGCCATTGAAAAGAATGGTCTGAGACTTGTCATACAAATTTGATGTCCAGAGTCGCATGACAAGTGGCATAAGTGTGATTGGAGCCTTACCGTTACATTTTATAAATTGGTGTAAATGTTATTTGTATAAACAATATGTATCGTTTCACTGCTTAACATGGACATAAGCTTTGTTATGCACTTTTAAATATGCAGAAATTTGAGAGTGATTTTCCACAAACATCAACTAGTTCTCTTGTTATAGATTCATTGCATGTGCATTGATTTGTACGAAATGCCCTAAATCACTTTCAGACAAGAATGGAAGTTACATTTTATGCAGTTTTCTGCACATCTTCATTTTGATCTGTCCTTCACAAAAAATCTTTCAGAGCATAATGATCTTCCCAGATTTACTAGGTCATCTGATATCCTGGAATGTATTATTTTTTCTGCCAGCCCTGTAATTTCTGCATTTCATCCCAATGCACATAATATGGTGATACACATTTTCCTACAGTACAATGACGTTGTGAATATGTTTATGTGTACAAATGGTAAATATGTTTATGTATATACATGTATGTGGAAATACCTCTACCTATGAAATCCTTTTTTTTTTTAATCCACATTTACTTGCAAACAGCTGTCTAGCAAAAGTGACAAACTATATAACAAAATTAAGGATGCTTTAGGTTTCATCCAAACTGAAAAAAAGTCAGGTCCCTTGGAAGAAAGAAACGCTCATATAAAACATTTTTGTACACAGTTTAGGTGAGTTTAGCATTTTTTGTTCTGCCAGAAAGTTCCAATCAGGAATGCAAACCAGAAAGTTTTTTTTTTTCTTGCCTTTAACCCCTTCCCGCTGAGCGTACACAGATCTGCGTACTCGGCTTTCGGGGCTTATACCGGGATGATGCCCGCAGCTGCAGGCATCATCCCAGTACCGTTGTTTAGAGCGGACGGTCGGCTTTCTGAGGATGACAACCGATGCTGCCCGCCGCTCTTCCCAGGCCTCCCGGTGGCATGGAAGGGATGATCGACGATCCACTGCTTCCGGCGGCTAGGGACAGACTGGAACGAAGCCGGAAACGGCTTTTACAGTTTTCTGGATGTAAACACGGAAGCGACGTCACAACGTCACTTCCTGTTTACTCGGCTGCCAATGGCGCCGGAATTTAAAATTTAAAAAAAATATACTGTATTTAGATACACTGTTTTCGGTGATCTGAATACTTTGAAGTACAAAGGAGGGATTTGGGGTCTTTTAGACCCCCGATCCCTCCATAAAGAGTATCTGTCACCACTTATTACTGTCACAAGGGATGTTTACATTCCTTGTGACAGCAATAAAAGTGATACATTTTTTTGTTTTTAAAAAACACAATTTAATAATATAAAAATAAATAAGAAAAAAAAACATTTTCAAACCGCCCCCGTCACCGCAAGCTCGCGCAGCAAATAAAACGAATACGGAAGTTGCGCCCGCACATGTAAACGGTGTTCAAATCACACATGTGATGTATCAAAGCGATCGTCAGAGTGAGTGCAATAATTCTAGCATTAGACCTCCTCTGTAACGCTAACCTGGTAACCGTAAAAAAAAATTAAAGCGTCGCCTATGGAGATTTTTAGGTACAAAAGTTTGTCGCCATTCCACGAGTGCGTGCAATTATAAAGCATGACATGTTTGGTATCTATTTACTCGGCGTAACTTCATCTTTCACATTATATAAAAAGAATTGGGATAACTATACTGTTTTTTTTTTTTTTTTTTATTCATGAAAGTGTCCCTTTTCCCAAAAAAATTTCATTTAAAACACTGCTTCACAAATAACGTGTGGCATAAATAATTGCAACAATCGCCATTTTATTCTCTAGATTCTCTGCTAAAAAAAAAATATATAATGTTTGGGGGTTCTAAGTAATTTTCTAGCACAAAATAGGGATTTTAACACCAAATGTCAGAAATAGGCATAGTCATGAAATACATTGGTCAGCTTTTATTTATGTAGTTTACACCTTTTTCTTTTTTTCTCAGAAAGAAAAAAAATTGTTGCTGTAACTGCCTAGAGAGTGTTGGCTTAAGCTAGGCCTTTATTTGCTTGTCGCTTCCTTAAAGTGATTGTAAACCTACTTTTTTCTTTTAATAACAAATGTGGTATACTTACCTGGTCTGTGTAATGGTTTGCAATGGTTGCAAAACAATTGCACAGAGCAGCCCCAATTCTCCTCTTCTGGGGTCCCTCGCCAGCTCTCCTGGCTGCTCCCCCCACTGAGTGTCCCCATAGCAAGCCGTTTGCTATGTGGGCACTCATTCGAGCTCGATCCCTAGCCACGCTATGTGTCACTATAGAAGAGAGAGCGCTGTTCTCGAGCAGAGGGCTGGATTGAGACCCATGATTTGTTAGTGTGCCACTCAGGCTCGATCACTGTGGGGAGTAGTGTGGGTGATGCCGCATCCACTGCAGGAGTGCCAACAACGGATGGAGCTCATCCCAGCTCCTATAGTCACTAGAAGGAAGAGAGGAAGGATCCCTAATGCCGCACATCCATGGTGTCCTGTGATGGTTATAGGAGAGACAACCTCAGCCTGGGCTCTCGCCAGGCCATGCCCCCAATGTGTTTCACTCCGCCCCTCAGGCGCTTAGTCATGGGGCTAGATTGAGATCGGGCTCAGGTAAGTGTTTTGGTGGGGGGAGGTGCTTAATGCAGAGAATGTATTAAAGGTAAAACACCTTCTGCCTTTTAAAAAATAAGTTTTACTGAAAGGTATTATGGCTTGGTATCCCCCATGGGGCCCTGTGCACATGTTTCTAAGCAACGTTGCCCTCCTGTCACTATCTGACAATGCTGGACAAAGGAGACAGACTTCTGACTAACTGCACACAGAGCCCAAACAGCCCCCACCTTCTCCGAACATAGAAGACAACTTCTGCACACCTCCCCATCTCCTCAAAACTAGCTGACAGCTGCAGAAGGAGCAGGTTCAGTCATTTAACAATAGCAGAGGGAACAGAAGAGGAATGGGATGGAGAAGGGGCTGAATTACAGCGGCGGGGGTGTTTTTGCCATAGGCTCTAATAGGCTTCAAAAAATGTGACCTGCGAGCAGGTCACTCAGCTGTGTTCGAAAAGTGAATGACTATTCAATTTCCTAACACTAAACCGCCTCTCCGCCACTATTGGACGCCTATCAGGAGGAGAGGATGGGAGATGAGGCCGGCAGGAGACGTATGGAGGACCCCGCTCATCGCCGTCACCCACTGCCTCACCAAGACTGGGTAAGTTCCGGGCAGATGGCGAGCGGACGGGGGTCACACTGGGGGCATTCAAGGGCACGGTGGCCGCATTTGATGGGCACACTGACAGCGTTTGGCACAGTGGCAGTGTTTGATGGACACAGTGGCAGCGTTTAGCACAGTGGCAGCATTTGATGGGCACAGTGGCAGCATTTGATGGGCACAGTGGCAGCGTTTGGCACAGTGGCTGCGTTTGGGCACAGTAGCAGCATTTAATGGCACAGTGGCAGCATTTAATGGCACAGTGGCAGCATTTAACGGGCACAGTGGCAGCATTTAACGGGCACAGTGGCTGCGTTTAATGGGCACAGTGGCTGCAATTGATGGCACAGTGGCTGCAATTGATGGCACAGTGGCTGCAATTGATGACACAGTGGCAGCGTTTGATGGGTACAGTGGCAGCGTTTGATGGGTACAGTGGCAGCGTTTGATGGGTACAGTGGCAGCGTTTGATGGGTACAGTGGCAGCGTTGATGGGTACAGTGGCAGCATTTGTCACAGTGGCTGCAATTGATGGCAGAGTGGCAGCATTTGATGGGCACAGTGGCAGTGTTTGGGCACAGTGGCAGCATTTGGTGGGCACAGGGGCAGCGTTTGGTGGGCACAGGGGCAGCGTTTGGGCACAGGGGCAGTGTTTGATGGGCACAGGGGCAGCGTTTGATGGGCACAGGGGCAGCGTTTGATGGGCACAGTGGCAGCGTTTTATGGGCACAGTGGCAGTGTTTGATGGGCGCACAGTGGCAGCGTTTGATGGCACAGTGGCTGCAATTAATGATTTTTTTCTAAAAAAAATTGCGCCCCCCCCAAAAAAATTTTGAGCACCAGCTGCCACTGCTTTTAACAGAATGACTGCAGAATGGAGAGGGGGCTGTAGGAAGTTACAGGCACGGTATTTTTTTGTACAAATAGAGTAGAGGAGGCACAGTCCTCAAAATTGAAAGGGAGCTGTGGCTTCAGTGCTGCCTGTATCCCTCCATTGAAATTCTCATAATAGGTCTGCAGCCAACATTTACAGTAAGAAATTGAATATTTTATTTACAAACCACAGCACCAATTTCACAGGGACAAGTGCCATGTACACTGGGTCCCTGGGGACATTCATAAAGGCTTTTTAAATTATAGAGGGGACAAAAACTGTTGTGATAATGCTAGTGACAGACTGCGTCATATATGTAATTTTTCTTTTGCCCAAACTTCCACTTTATTGCGTTATGTACATTTTTTTATGCAAATAGTTTTTATTAAAATAGGATTCTCAGAAAAATAAAAACCTCTCTGTACAGTACTACAGAGAGGTTCTCCGACCAAACGTCTTGTAAACAAAAGTGGGGCTTTGGAAGAAGACTGGAGAATGGAGAATAAAGCCTGGTACACACAAATCGTTTTTTTGGGTTGAACGAAAAAAAAAAAAACTGTCAGCTCCGATCGGAGCCACTGTACTAACGATCTTAGGCTAGTACAGTGATCTCCCCCACTGAGCTGTTGTGCTCTGATAGGGGGACAGCCCCCCTGCCAGAACACTCCATTCAGCGCTCTTAGCCATTGGCTGAGAGTGCTGATCGGGAGCCGGTCAGCTGCTGGTTTACCAGCATGCTCGTCTGACAGAAACGGCTGGCTTCTGTTGGACCGGCTGACAGACACATGTGCCGAATGTCAGAAATTTTTTGTGTGTACGGGGCTTTAGGAAGGGCTTTCTTCACACTACCCACACACTAATCTGATCTATTTTAGCATGTGGGCTAATGTCTGTTGTATGCCCATAGTGGTGGGCAGTGCCTTGTGTTTTTACAATGAAATACACGGTTTACAATTTTTTTTCTTTTTCTTCTGACTTTATTGAAATGTTAAAGTAAAATTTTACTTTGACAACGGATATTGTGAAAAACAGATGTTTACTTTAGTGTTGCAGTAGGTGGAACCAAATGGAACCCACCTGAAGGCAGCATTGCAGTGTGGATGATGTACAGATTTAAATTCACATTAGTTTCAGCCTGTTTGAACTTTTCTTTGTAATAGAAGAAACACAGAAAATACCCTGTATTTTACAGTTTTCATAAATTATTTAAAATTCTTGCATCATTTTATTCCTTACAATGCCTAGGAAGCTTCAGTTTTCTGATGGGTGGCTTTTTAGAAATTCTGTTGACTGGATACACCTATTCAGCTTCATTGCAACTAATGAGGCCTAGAACTAGTATGAAGCCCATATGTCAGACAGTTGCAGTTAGATGTTTCCAGGCCAGGTATGTATCATGTTGATTGATTCCCTTTAAAATCCAAATTTGCAAGGAAATGAGCGCAGATGGTGAGTTGGTAAATGTTCTAATGAAGGAGGAAAGATAGCCAGGCAACAAGCAAAGGAGACTAGTAAAGTAAGCTAGAGAAAAACAAAAGCGGGACCTATAAATTGCTTTTTACCAGTTTTCCATGAAAATAAAAAAAATTCTTTAAACTATTCTGCTTCATGAATCTGTCACCTCTACGGAGAATTATAAATAGCTGATTTCTGGTTTATTGGATTTTAGCTCTGGGGCTCATGTTAAGCTCTGAAGAAATTATACCATGAAATGAAACCACATTTATGTATAGGATAATGTATCTGAGCTATATTTAACTTTGCTGCCCCAGTATCTTTGAAAAGGACGAAAAGTATGCCTTAACCTTGTCATTGTGCATTGTTATTTTCCCTTGTTAGCATCCTGCTGAGTGTCAAAACACTATACAGTATTTCACAAAAGTGAGTATGCCCCTCACATTTTTGTAAATATTTTATTATATCTTTTGATGTGACAACACTAAAGAAATTACGCTTTGCTACTATGTAAAGTAATGAGTGTACAGCTTGTATAACAGTGTAAATTTGCTGTCCACTCAAAATAACTTAACACACAGCCATTAATGTCTAACCGCTGGCAACAAAAGTGAGTACATACCTAAGTGAAAATGTCCAAATTGGGCCCAATTGGCCATTTTCCCTCCTGGTGTCATGTGACTCGTTAGTGTTACAAGGTCTCAGGTGTGACTGGGGAGCAGGTGTGTTAAATTTGGTGTTATATCTCTCACTTTCTCATACTGGTCACTGGAAGTTCAACATGGCACCTCATGGCAAAGAACTCTCTGGGGATCTGAAAAAAAGAATTGTTGCTCTACATAAAGATGGCCTAGGCTATAAGAAGATTGCCAAGACCCTGAAACTGAGCTGCAGCACAGTGGCAAAGACCATGCAGCGGTTTAACAGGTTCAACTCAGAACAGTCCTCGCCATGGTCGACCAAAGAAGTATAGTGCACGTGCTCAGCGTCCTATCCAGAGGTTGTCTTTGGGAAATAGATGTATGAGTGCTGCCAGCATTGCTGCAGAGGTTGAAGGGGTGGGGGGGTCAGCCTGTCTGCTCAGACCATATGCCACACCCTGCATCAAATTGGTCTGCATGGCTGTTGTCCCAGAAGGAAGCCTCTTCTAAAGATGATGCACAAGAAAGCCCGCAAACAGTTTGCTGAAGAGAAGTAGACTAAGGACATGGATTACTGGAACCATGTCCTGTGGTCTGATGAGACCAAGATAAACTTATTAAGTTCAGATTGTGTCAAGTCTGTGTGGCGGCAACCAGGTGAGGAGTACAAGTGTAAAGGCTGGCTGGAGGCCTGTATTTGTGGGAGGAGTCGAAGAGGCTTTTTAATCCTCCTCCTCTGTCATGACTAGTGTTGGCATTTCTGGGTGGTGGGGCCGGCACATGTCACTTCCGGGTCCTTGCCGAGACATCGTCAGCTGGAACTGTGGTGGCAGTGCCTCTCTTGGTGCTCACATCGGGCTCCACTGGGGAGTCCTCCTGCCCCACCCACCTCGTTAACCTGGGTACATCTGACAGCACGACGGGGCCGCCCGCTTCTCCTGGTGGTTGCGCCGGGGGGGGGGGGCGATCACCCGCCCGACCACCAGCTCCTTTCTTCCTGAGCAGATCTGGATTCAGGAGGGGGCAGCCCACCCTCTCCTCCCGATGTTCATGCGGGGGGGTTGATCAGCCGCCCGCTGACTCCACATGCACATCCAGCTCCACGAGGGAGCCGCCCATCTGGTGATCGGCCGCCCGCCAGCTCCTCTCTCCCCATGCACATCTTGCTCCATGTGGGGGCCGCCTGCTGATTCTCCCGGTGTTCCTGCGCGGGGGGTGATCGGCCGCGGCCGACTACTCTCCCCATGCACATCCATCTCTACGAGGCAGCCGCACGCCTGGTGCCGGGTGGGGGGGGGTTATTTGGCCGTTCGTCTGCTCCTCTCCTCATGTACATCTGGCTCCATGACGGGGGCGGGTCGCCTGTTTCTCCCGGTGCTCACAGGGGGGATGGGCGGCCACCCGCCCGTCGCTCCTCTTTCCCCACAAACTGGCATCTCTGCAGCACAGTGACAGAGGACATCAGACCTAACCACAGCAGTCATGGCAATGGCCAGATGTGAGGTGACCGGTCTGCCGAGGTTTGCAGTAGCTGTACCATGCTGGAGTATCGTGGTGTAGTTGCATATCATTCTCAAGCTTGCATAGGTCACATTCATTGTAAACCACATACATTGCTGCTTATACTTTGTTATTTTGCTTTCTTTAGTCAGTGTTTCTATCGTAGCGTTTCCCAGGACTTCTGTCACAGCGTTTTTTTGTCATAGCGTTCTGCCCCGGCATTTCTGTCATAGCGTTTCTGGCCGACATTTCTGACATAGCGTTTCTGCCCGGCATTTCTGTCATAGCGTTTCTGCCCGGCATTTCTGTCATAGCGTTTCTGCCGGCATTTCTGTTATAGCGTTTCTGCCCAGCGTTTCTGCCCGGCATTTCTGTCATAGGGTTTCTGCCCGGCATTTCTGTCATAGCGTTTCTGCCTGGCATTTCTGTCATAGAGTTCTGCCCCGCATGTCGGTCATAGCGTTCTGCACGGCATTTCTGTCACCCCGTTTCTGCCCCAGGGTTGCTGTCATAGTGTTTCTGCCCCAGGATATCTGTCATAGCGTTTTTCTGTCATAGCAGTCTGCCCGGCATTTCTGTCCTAACGTTTCTGTCCGGCATTTCTGTTATTACGTTCTGCACAGCATTCTTTCAGCGTTCTGCCCAGCATTTCTGTCATAGCGTTTCTGCCACAGGATTTCTGTCATAGCGTATTTCTGTCATAGCATTTTTCTGTCATAGCATTCTGCCCCGGCATTTCTGTCATATCGTTCTGCCCCGGCATTTCTGTCTTGGCGTTCTGCCCCGGCATTTCTGTCTAAGCGTTCTGCCCCGGCATTTCTGTCTTAGCATTTCTGTCTTAGCGTTTCTGTCCCAGGATTTCTGTCTTAGCGTTTTTGTCCCAGGATTTCTGTCTTAGCGTTTCTGTCCCAGGATTTCTGTCTTAGCGTTTCTGTCCCAGGATCTCTGTCTTAGCGTTTCTGTCCCAGGATTCCTGGATTCCCGCTGCTATAAATCTAGCCAAAGAAGAGAGAGACAGTGGCAGGAGCTGCTCCGCTCATGCACATCGCTGGATTGGATGGGCTCAGGTAAGGAGAGGTGGGGGCTGCAGCACAGAAGGTTTTTCACTTTAATGCATAGAATGCATTAAGGTGAAAAACCTTAAGGCTTTAGAACATTTAAGTTGTATTATTTGATTTGTTTTGAATTCATGTACATTCAGGAGAATAGCATTCATTTTAGAAAGGCTTTTGTTTGTAAAGGTGCAGGTTCTGAAGCTATCACCCTTTAATGGCTTCACTACCAATTAAAGTGTTACCAAACCCCCAACAGTAAAATCAGTCTGTATATGCAGTAAAGCATGCTTGTTATACTCCTCATGGAATCTAAGGGGTTAATCTTCAGCATTGTGTAAAAAGGCTGTTTGATCCTGTCTCCTCTGATCCTCTCCTCCCACTGTCCCCAATAACTTTCCTGATAAAGAGCAAGGGGACAGGATGCACATACTCAGTTTGGTGTGTATTGCTAGAGAGTTTTTATTTTTTTCTTGGGGGGGGGTGCATGTGATCAGCACAGGGCCAATCAGCACTGTCCTGACAGAGGGTCAGGGGTCATGCATCCTGATAGGACAGTCAGTGCAGAATGAAAACGCTTCCTATAAAATGTAACCAGACACTCAAGTCACAAGACTGCTATATACTGCCGATGAGAAAAAGTATTTAGCAGTTTATATTTACTAAAATAATTGCATTTCCACGTTCTGTGTACTGTGGGAGACATAGTGAATGCAGTGTTCTGGGTTTAGTAACACTTTAAGTCCCTGATCTGGACAAATGACCAAGCAGTGAAGTCTAAAATAAGCAACTTCTTACTTTCCTAGTTATAGGTTTCTTTTCAATATATATTTTTTTAAGGGACTAATGTGTATTTTAAATCAGAACTACAGCCAAAGCTAGTTTTGGCTGTACTTCTACTATGGATCAAAGGAGTGTAGTTCATTCTCCAAGTGAGCGGGAGGAAGGGGGGGAAGGGGCAGAACAGAGTGCCGGTGACTGATAGTCACCAGCTCTCTGCTAACGGAGCACTAAAAACCAAGTGATTAGTGGTGTTTGATCGCTCAGTTCTTAGCCCTAGAGCCAGCAGCAGGGGCGTATCTAACACGAGGCAAAGAGGGCATTTGGGTGGAATTTTTCAGGGGGGAGACGCTGCCGCCAGACAGTAGGGACACTACCTATGAAGACTGCAGAGAAGCTCCTAATATGTGGCACATGGACAAATCATATCTCAGGGTCTGATATAGTATAGACGGTATACCGCGACACCCGCTTTACATTTGCAAATGCCCCGACTTAGTGTCACAGTGTGCCCTGATCTGTACAGCCTCCCTATGCCTCAGAGCTGCATGCCGTGTTCTTCTGCACCTCCCCAGGGGGTCGTCCACCAGTCTACCTGCCAGCTAGGAGAACTGGGGGCTTCAGTAATAACAGCTGGGGACACAGGCAGCTCCAAGTCATACTGATACCCTCAGCTCACTATGTGACTGGATCAGCAGCACAGAGCAGCCTAGTAAATCACCTGCAATGCATGATAACCAGGTAAGAGGGTTAGTAACTCTGTTCTCTAGTCCTATCTGAGCTGCCTGACTGACCCAGTAATACGGCATGTTACTACCCCACATTCCACCAAATTAAGATGGGCGGCGCCAAATTTAAGTCTTGCCCAGGGCAGCACAAAACTAAAATACACCACTGGCTGGCGGGGGACAGATGCAGCATCGGTCTGATGCTGCATCCACCTAGTATGATTTCTCAACAAAAAACTCTTTTAATTGTGTACCATAAATTCAGACCTAAGGTTTGACACGTCTCCCTATGAATGACAGCTGGAATGGCATCTATCTATGCTCCATTTACCTGGGACATACACATGCAGTATTTTGGTGTAAAAATGTCAGCTCAATGCAGTGCTCTCTTTCTGGAATACATATCATCTGACTTTAGCAGTTCTCTAGCAACTAGATAGATAGCACTGTCCGAAAACATAGAAAAAGAACACAGTACCAGCAAACTTTTCCCTTAACCAGTGATTTTTATTGTTCACAAACTTGTCACTGTAATAGTGCAATTATGAAAACCACATAAGGTACATTCAACAAGGCATGTGTGCTATTGCACCTTTTAGGGTAAATTGAGTACTGTCTGTGATACTTTTTTTATTTGCACTAACATATCATTTTTCATGGACAAGCAGGGCCGATCCTAGGGTCACAGACGCCTGGGTGCAGAAATATTTCTAGCGTCCCCACGTGGGCATGGTCATCTTACCAACTCCTCCCATTTTCAAATGTTTCTATGGCAACGATTCAAACACAGAGATGCTCCCCTAAGAAGTCTTTGTTACCCTGGGATCCTCCCATGATCTTTTAACAATAAAGAAAATACAGGAAGAGCGTACACTAATGAGACCTGGAGGGGAGTCTCTCTGATGCACACAGAGAGGGCTTCTGTTAGAGAGTCTGTTAGAGCCCCCAGACATAGTACAGGAGATGGTTAGACTGCAGACATGATAGAAGAGATGGTGAGAGACTGCAGACATGATACAAGAGATGGTCAGAGACTGCAGACACGTTACAAGAGATGGTCAGAGACTGCAGACATACTACAGGAGATGGTCAGAGACTGGAGATATAATACAGGAAATGGTCAGAGCCTGGCCCTCTCATCTGACCCAGCGATACAGCAACAAAGGTTCCTCTGATCAGGAGTCAGCTCACTCTGAATTGCCCGTGGCGACTCCGCTGGGTAGAGCCCAGATCTGTATTCCTGCAATGACTCCATTCCTTTGTCCGCCAGGGATGGTGCCAGGCTGTGTGGCTTTTCCAGTTTCTGTGTTACAGTGGGGCAGCCAGTCCTTGGGACTATATGTCCCACAATCCTCTTCTTTGCTCCTTTTTTTTTTCTTCCCTGGCCGATATGAAGGTGGGGAAGAAACATAGTGCACCGCTCATTAGTACAGCAGCACGCGTGAGGAGGAGAGGGGAAATAACAGCCCGCGGCTACAGTGGCGTCACTAGGGTTGGTTTCACCCTGTGTGGTAAAACATGTTATCACCCCCCCCTCTACCAACTATAGTCGCCCCTCAGTACAGACCCCCCCCTCCACTAAGTATAGACCCCCCACTGGCACTAAGTATAAACCTCTCCCTCAGTACAGACCACCCGTCATTAGTATAGACCCCCCATCAATACAGACCCTGTCATCAGTAGATCCCCCTCAGGACAAACCACCCCCCTCCATTAGTACAGCCCCCCCAGAACAAACCACTCCCCCTCCATTAGTACAGACCCCCAGAATAAACCACCCTCCTCCATTAGTACAGACCCCCCAGAACAAACCACCCCCCCTCCATTAGTATAGACCCCCCTCAGGACAAACCACCCCCCTCCATTCGTACATACCCCCCAGAACAAACAACCCCCCCACCAATAGTACAGACCCCCTCTCAGGACAAACCACCCCCCTCCATTAGTACAGACCCCCAGGACAAACCACCCCCCTCCATTAGTACAGACCCCCCAGAACAAACTACCCCCCCTCCATTAGTACAGACCCCCCAGGACAAACCACCCCCTACATTAGTACAGACCCCCCCTCAGGACAATTCACCCCCCCCTACATTAGTACAGACCCCCTCAGGACAAACCACCCCCCTCCATTAGTACAGACCCCCCCAGAACACACCACTCCATTAATACAGACCCCCCTCAGGACAAACCACCCCACTCCATTAGTACAGACCCCCATCAGGACAAACCACCCCCCTCCATTAGTACAGACCCCCCCTCAGGACAAACCACCCCCCTCCATTAGTACAGACCCTCCATTAGTACAGACCCCCCTCAGGACAAACCACCCCCCTCCATTAGTACAGACCCCCCTCAGGAAACCTCCCATTAGTACAGACCCCCCTCTGGACAAACCACAATCCTTCTATTAGTACAGATCCCCCCTCAGGACAAACTACCCCCCCTTCATTAGTATAGACCCCCCCAGGACAAACCACCCCCCTCCATTAATATAGACACCCCCTTCATTAGGCCAATTAAAAACACCCGGGCGGCAGCTGGAGAGGAGAGGACAGTGTGCAGCCCGCCGCCCGGGTGGAAAATAGAGCGTATCAGGCTTGGGCAGCACACAGGAGGAGGAGGAGAGCTGGTACACGTCAGGCACAGGCACGGGCCGCCCCCCGTGACGTCACTGCGCGGCGCGATGGTCTCTCTCACACAGAGACAGCGGCCGCTCCGATCTCATAGCGGTGGCTGCGGCCAGTGGAGAGAGCCGCCTACGGGCAGACAGAGGAGGAGGGAGGGGAGCACTCTGGTGCTTCAGCGCCCCCACCTCTGTGGCGCCCGGGTGCACTGCACCCTGAGCACCCGCCTGGGATCGGGCCTGTGGACAAGCATTCGGGTGTGTCCCCTTCTTCAAGGTCTAAGCAGTACCTTGAAGAAGGGGACACACCCTGAAAGCTTGTCCATGAAAAATATGTTAGTGCAAATAAAAAAAGTATCACGGACAGTACTCAATTTTCTCTGTCATAATTGCACTAATACGGCTGCAATCACCTCAAGTACCTTTTAGGGTAAAACTCAGACCCTGGTTACACTAGTGTGATTTCTGCTGTCTGACATTGTGCTGCAATCTATGACAATGGAATCATTTTATTCTGTATGGTACTTGTTTACATGCATGCAACATGATGCAGTTTGAATTTTGAAAAGCTGCAGGTGCTTCTTTTGGTGCAGCGTAGTGTGTTTTTAGCCCCATATACTTCCATGGGAGTGCATGAGAACACATTTACTGTATATATGTTTTAGTGCATTTTTAGCAGGGTTTTGTGTTTAAAAGAGAAGCATGGGAATCGAGTTTGTCCCAGATTCATACTTTCCTAGATGGAACTATGTAACTGGATGCAGCATCGGTCTGATGATGCATCTGTCCCCCTGCGCCTCTGCACTGAGAACCGAGCGATCGAACACCGCTGATCGTTCTGTTCTGACAGCTTCCCAAGCAGAGAGCTGCAGACTGCCAGTCACAGCTCTATGCTCTGCCCCCTGCTCGCTCACTGGAGCGCTGGGCTGAGGGGCTGAGATGGGTATCAGTCCAGGGATCTGGCAGATCCCAACTTCCATTGTCCTGATGACGTGGGTCCTGTACTGACTGATGTGACGTCAGCAGAGAGCAGACTTCAGCCCGCTCTCTGCTGAAAACTGGTCACAGGAGTGCAAAACGAATTGCACTCCTGTGATCCATAGAAGTATAGCCAAACGAGCTTGGGCTATACTTCTCCTTTAACAACCGGTCTCTTTCTACAAAAAAACACATGAAAATGCATCAAAAGCGCATTTAAAAACACACTACAAAAAGCACCAAAAAAGAATGACTATGCTGCGTGAACCTAAGCTAACAGGCCCAGTCTTCTGTTGAATATTGCACCAGGTCATCAAATTTGGAGCAGGTTCAATCAGTTTATGCCCACTTTAAATTTAATCGCTGAAAAGGATAAAGACAGAAAACTTTTCAGCTGAACTATTTTGAGTCGCAAGCCACACAATACTTCTTACCACTCCTTTTATTTTATTATTTTTAGACTGTATACTTGTTTCAGCTGAGTTTTTTATTTTACAAAATCTGATAAACGCATGTGACTATCTAAGGAATGATCTGCTTCTGCACCAGAGTTAGGATTATTGCCAAGGACATTCTGAGTCACCCGTTAGAAATGACGACACATAAACTGTGTTAAGTAACATTTTGAAAGTTCTGTTCAGGCACCATTTCTAGACATGCTAACAATGTATCAGTGCTTGTTTAGAAAGATTTGTTGGTTTAAGCCAGGGGTATGCAACCTTTTCAGGACAGTGTGCCGAAAAATGTTTTCAAAGAAATTGAACAAAAAATGTAAACTTCACACTCTCAATCACAAAAAGGATTTTTTTTATAAAGTAAATGCTGTAAACTACTTTAGTAGTGAGAAATTAACATCCTGCACTCACGCCTCAGATCAGCCCCAATTCATGCACCTTCACACCTCAGATCACTGTCCCCCCTGCACATCTGCCCCACCACTGTACCCCCCTGCACATCTGCCCCACCACTGTACCCCCCTGCACCCCCCTGCACATCTGCCCCACCACTGTACCCCCCTGCACATCTGCCCCACCACTGTACCCCCTGCACATCTGCCCCACCACTGTACCCCCCTGCACATCTGCCCCACCACTGTAACCCCCTGCACATCTGCCCCACCTCTGTACCCCCCTGCTCATCTGTCCTACCACTGTAACCCTCTATACATCTGTCCACCACTGTAACCCCCCTGCACATCTGCCTCACCTCTGTTACCCCCTTGCTCGTCTGTCCCACCACTGTAACCCCCTGTACATCTGCCCCACCACTGTACCACCCTGCTCTTCTGTCCCACCACTGTAACCCCCTGCTCATCTACCCCACTTATGTTCCCCTTTCTCATCTGCCCCACCACTGTACCTCCCTGCACATCTGCTCCACTGCCGTACCCCCATGCTCTTCTGTCTCACAGCTGAACTATCTTCTCATCTGTTGTAACACTTAACTTATCTGCTCATCTGCCCCACCACTGTAACCCCCTTTCTCATCTGCACCACCACTGTACCTCCTGCACATCTGTCCCACCTCTGTTTCCCCTGCTCTTCTGCCCCACCACTGTAACCCCCTGCTCATGTGTTTCAGCAATGTACCTCCTTTCTCCTCTGCACCCCTCTGCACATCTGCCCCATCTCTGTACCCCCCTGCTCTTCTGTCCCACCTCTGATCACCCTTCTCATCTGCCCAAAAACTGAACACCCCCTGCTTATCTTTCCCACCACTGTAACCCCATTCTCATCTGGCCCATCCCTGTACTCCCCTGCTTTTCTGTCCCACCGCTGATCCCCCCTCTCATCATTCCCACCACTGTACCTCCTGCACATCTGCCCCTCCACTGTACCCCCTTGCTCTTCTGTTCCACTCCTGTAACCCCCATGCTCATCTGTTCCATCAATGTACCCTTTTCTCATCTGCCCCACCACTGTACCTCCCTGCACATCTGCTCCACTGCTGTATCCCCATGCTCTTCTGTCTCACTACTGAATCACCTTCTCATCTGTCCTAACACTGAACCCATCTTCTCATCTGCCCCACCAATGTACCTCCTACACCTCTGTCTCATCTCTGTACTCCCTGTTCTCCTGCCCCACCACTGTAACCCCCTGCTCATCTGCTCCACCAATACATCTCCTTTCACATCTGCCCCACTGCTCTAACCCCCTGCTTTTCTGTCCCACCACTGAACCCCATTCTCATCAGCCCCAACACTGACCCCCCCCCCCCCTGCTCATCTGTCCCACTGCTGAACCCCCTTCCCATCTCTTCCACCACTGTAAATCCCTGCAGACCTGCCCACTGCTGTACCCTCCTGCTCTTCTGTCTCACCTCTGAACCCCTTCTGCTCACTTTTTCCACTGCTGTACCCTCCTGCTCATCTACTCCACTGCTGTACCCTCTTCTCATCTATTATATGCAGAGTGGTGAAAGGAAGCAGAGATGAAACTCATCTACCTGTCCTGGCACACTCATCCTGCTGATCCACATCTCGCATCCAGCCCACGTGCTTGTATGTGATATCACATACAAGCATTTGGAATGGATGTGCAATGATGAGCTCAGGTCAGGGGTATTTTCTGAAAGCAGTGGGACTGGGTGCAGGATCATAAGTTGGGCCCCCGCAGCTGAGAAAAAGTGTGGCGTTCTGCGCCGCAGCAAAAGTTGGGTGTAATTCTCATTGCGCTGAATACTGGCTGTGGCCTAAAGGGACACAGAGTGCAGAGGGGTTCAGTAGTAAGTGACGCAAAGCTTCAGGGATAATTTCAACAAAGTTCCCAGAAGCTTAACAGTAATTCCACAAACTGTCACCTGATTGGGGTTTTCTCAGCCGGTGAAATCCCTTCTTTCTGAGATTGGTAGTGGCAACCAAGCGAGTCATCTTCCTCCAGATGGTGGGCGGGGCTAGCAGGACTGTGATTGGTTTTAGCAGTGGTCAATGACAGTTATCCTCCTGGTAACAGGGACCACCCCCCACCCCCCACTAGCAGAACTGCACCCAAACTCTTCCCCATCACAAAAGCGGACGATCGCAGCTACAGCAAAGTTATAGAACCAAACAATGTTTCCCATCTTTTACAATGTGTGGAGGCACAGTGCAGGTGTGGCATGGATAATTCTGAAATTGGAATGCATTATTGTCTCACTGACATCTCCCTGCGCTGCTCTGCTGATGGGGAGGGAGTCGAGTGTCGGCAAAAGAGGCTTTGCCGGGGATTGCCTTCCCCTGGTTTAAGCTTATTGCATGTTACAAATAGAAAATGTATACATTTACAGTTATACAGAATGCTTCTGTTTATATCAGTCTTTTGCTCTTGGATGAGTATTAGCCCAAATCGGTTTCAATATTTTTTAAAGAAACAGCCACAGAAGCAGTACATTTGATCAGATATTTGAAATGTCAGATGGCAGTAAGGATATGTGTTTATATACAAAAATGTATTTTACTATAACTATCATCAGGATTTGATTTAAATCACAATTTTAAATCATGATTTAAATCACTAGTAAAAAGGCTTGATTTAAATCATCTTGCTTTAAATCATAATTTTTAAAGGGCAACTGTCATCTCTGTCCCGCAGCGGCTCCTTCTCTGACCTGCTGTTGACTCACCGACAGTCCCATTCCCTTTAATGGGATGGCTGGTGATGCGACGTGGCGGCAGCAGGTAAGTGGATGCCCGTAGTGTGCATAGATTTGCAAAACAATGGGATAAAGGAATATTCCTGAACGTTGTTTTATCTCATGGTTGCTGTGAAATTGTGTGAATGCATCAATGCAGTGCATGTTATTTCAGCTTGCAGAGCTTGGATTCATTGAATGAGTTTACCAAAAAAATGTAAATATTGCAGGCTATACGGCCTCATGCTACATAACTAAGCTCCATTTCATGCTCAAACTAAACTAAATTATTAATGTATCTTAAATAGAAAACTATCTTTAGGTAGATATTTTACTCCAAAAGCATTGTATTAAAATAAATTTGATCAAAATAAAAAAATTCAGATTTAACTAAAACAAAATCTGATTTTTTTTTTTTTATTATTATTTTATAAAAATCATTGATTTTTATCCACCCTGACTACCATACATACAAAACAATGCATAGATTTTAGCCTATTATGCGTATACGAAGGGAAGAGTCACAGTGCAGGCTTGATTAATTTCTGGTCACGGACCATAGCATAGTGCTGTAATGTGTTCACCATACATGTCAGAGAGTTGTTGTGACATTTAAGGAATATTTAAAGGGTTGTCAGACCACCAAAAGCTGACATTTGGTAGATACTGTAGACAAGTTTATTATCCTTCTAGGACTCCAGGGGTAAAATATCTGCACTTGGGCTGTTACCTCGCACATGTGCTGCAATATGTGTCAAGCCACAATCTCCCTACCGATATTTTTTATTGGATGTGAACTATACGAAGTAGGTGGGGAGTAGGCAGATGTGATACTCTTTTTGTAGCAGGAGTCTTCAATCATTTGTGAGTCACTGCCCTGGAACAAGTATTTAAATTGTGTTAAGGAACTTCACCCTTATCAAGAAATGCACTTTTAGAAATGTTCAGCAATGGCAATCTACAGATACTTGTAGATAATTGCAGGCCTTTTATTCTTTGCATAACTTATTTTTCTTTACCTCCCCATTCTTCTAGTGGTGACCATTTTCAAGGGCAGATGACTCCATCTACCTTTACTTTCTGGAACTCTGCCTAGAACTCTTCCAGAGGGTAGCCCCTTTGAACATGTGACAGGAACTTCCCAGGATGCATCTGCAAGGCCAGGGTTACATCACCAGTACCTCAAGAACCTAGGAAGTGGAAGAAACGTAAATGCAAAATGTGTTTAATTAAAGGGGTTGTAAAGGCAGTAGTTTTTTTTTTATCTTAATGCATTCTATGCATTAAAATGAAAAAAGCCTTCTGTATGCAGCAGCCCCCATCAGCAACCCTAATACTTACCTAAGCCCCATCTCTGTCCAGCAATGTCCATGAGTGTTTTCGGCCATCTGAGACTCTCCCTCCTGATTGGCTGAGGCACAGCAGCAGTGCCATTGGCTCCTGCTGCTGTCAATCAGAGTTAGCCAATCAGGAGAGATAAGGAGCGGGGCCGTGGCTCCCTGTCTGAATGGACACAGGTAGCTGTGACTCGGCTTGGGTGCCCCCATAGCAAGCTGCTTGCTGTGGGGGCACTCAACAGAAGGGAGGGGCCAGGAGCACAGAAGAGGGACCCAAGAAGAGGAGGATCAGGGCTGCTGTGTGCAAATCCACTGCACAGGGCAGGTTAGTATGACATGTTTGTTATTTTTATAGAAGAAAAAAAAGACTTTACAATCACTTTAAGGAATGTAAGATGATTTCCTATCAGCATGGAGAGTTGAATGCTGCTGTTTCAAGTGGTACCAAGATTTTAAAAAGGAAAAGAGTCAGCATGAAAGCCAGACAACTGCAGAAACCAAGAGCAGCATTCTGTTGTCTCTCCGCACAGAAGTGGACAGATACTATTTTTTACTGTAGTCAAATATGTTAAAAGTAACTCATACCAAGGTTATACAGTGTATAGGCTGCAATTGCTTAGCACTCCGTGTGAAAATACTTGTTGCCTAGTTGTCATATTAATAACATCCAAGAACGTCAGTACTTTCTGAGTTTCTAGCCTTGAAGAACCATTATTCATTGCACCTTAACTTACTCTTTACTTGCTGCACGGTTGTTACAGGTCAATAACATAGAGCATATTAAAGTCAGGGGTGGCCAGGTAACTCCGCCCCCACTTTTCTGGCATTACAGGTATACTTCAAGGGATGATGCCTATCTCATTGAACAAGTGCTAATGGGCTGAAGGTACCCAATGACACAACCATTTTGGATGCAGTATAGCGTCCATAACCTGCGTGAAAAATCCTGTGTCCTGCTAGCATGCTAAGTGGGGAAACATTAATGTCTTTGGAAAGGTCTAAAACGCCCCCTTTTGAGTCATAGCCCAAGCTCCCCAATCAGCAAGGTTTGATATAGCAGGGAAAGTGTCAGACCTCTGCAGTGAGACCACTTCTTCCCCACAGAGAGCAAAAGTTCGACTCTGCAGCATGCTTTCAAGGCACAGGTTTTTCAGCTCAGGCTGTGGCTGCTTTAAACAGAAAACGAACAATGTAAGACACTGCAAATATTTTGTTTTTATGCACCTGAAATCAATTTAAACTGAAAATCAGTTAAACTTAAAAAAAACAAAAAAAAACACTGCTTTAGGTCAGCTAAATGCCACAAGTATGCTGATTCAACCAGGTCCAGAAAATAAACACAATTATACCCCCTTGTCAGTGTTAATGGAGTTTTCTGGTCTTTTGGCAGGCAGCTATGTAACCAACTTGTGGCATACTACCATATCTATATTGCAAATTAGATGAGGCCACAAAACAGAAAGTTACAACTGTATTGAAATACTCGGCAGTGTTTGAAAAATTATAATTCTTTGGAATCTGTAATTCCAAAATTTAAGTTTAACTTAACCACTTTAAGACCAGCCTCGTTTTGGATTTTAGGTGTTTACATGTTTAAAACAGTTTTTTTTGCTAGAAAAAAACTTAGAACCCCCAAACATTATATATTGTTTTTTTTCTAACACCCTAGAGAATAAAATGGCGGTCGTTGCAATACTTTTTTTCACACCGTATTTGCGCAGCGGTCTTGCAAGCGCACTTTTTTTGGAAAAAATTCACTTTTTTGAATAAAAAAATAAGACAACAGTAAAGTTAGTCCAATTTTTTTATATATTGTGAAAGATAATGTTACGCCGAGTAAATTGATACCTAACATGTCACGCTTCAAAATTGCGCCCGCTCGTGGAATGGCATCAAACTTTTACCCTCAAAAATCTCTATAGGCGACGTTTAAAAAATTCTACAGCTTGCATATTTTGCGTTATAGAGGAGGTCTATGGCTATAATTATTGCTCTCGCTCTACCGATCGCGGCGATACCTCACATGTGTGGTTTGACCACCGTTTTCATATGCGGGCGCTACTCACGTATGCGTTCGCTTCTGCGCATGAGTTTGTCGGGACGGGGCGCTTTAAAAAAATTTTTTTTTGTTTTTCTTATTTATTTTTCTTGATTTTATTTTTTTTTACACAGTTTTTTTAAAAAAATTTAATTGGCTCACTTTTATTCCTATTACAAGGAATGTAAACATTCCTTGTAATAGAAAAAAGCATGACAGGTCCTCTTAAATATGAGATCTGGGGTCAAAAAGTCCTCAGATCTCATATTTGGACTTCAATGGAAAAAAAAAAAAAAAATGTCATTTAAAAAAATGACATTTGAAAATTCCTCTTTAAGAGGTATGGGCGGAAGTGACGTTTTTGACGTCGCTTCCGCCCTCCTATGGTATAGAGATGAGTGGCGGCCATCTTACCATCACTCATCTCTATGCCGAGCAGGAGAAAGGACCCGATCGCCTCCGCCGCTGCCGACGGTTCCGGTAAGCGGCGGAAGGCGTGGGAGAGCGGCGGGAGGGGGGGCACCTCTCCCGCCACCGATAACGGTGATCTCGCGGCAAATCCGCCGCGATGACCACCATTATCGGAATGCCGACCGGCGCCTGAAGAGATGGATATCTCGGTTGTGGCAGCAACTGCTGCCGTTACCGAGATATCCCTCTTCAAAATCAGGACGTACATCGTCGTGCGCCGGTCGGAAAGTGGTTAAAGTAGTACTATAGGCAAAACCTTTTTTTTCCCGTTTTGGATAGAGTAAGGGAGGGTTATAAGCCTCGTGAATTTATTTTTTGCCATCTGCATCCCATTGGGGAGATTTACCTTCACTTCCTGTCCCATAGCCAAAACAGGAAGCAAGATAAAATCCCTGCAAATTAAGAGAATTCCTTGGGGACCCCAGGTCACAAGAACTAGTATCCTTATTAGAAAATTTCCCTTCTATTACTTTCCTGGGGACAACCCAAAATGAGGGTTTTCTTTTACTTTCACTTTCAATGATACATGTAAACAGGACAAATAGAGAGGGTGCATCTCTCTAACAGGGGCAGAGATACCAATTAAAACCTAATAGGTATTCTAATCCATTTCCTCTATCCAAAATGAAAAAAAAAAAGTTTTGCCTTTTAGTTATACTTTAAAGCTGGTAATGCTTATGTTTAAATGCATTTGTATCTTTTTGCTTGGGTATATTGTTTTATCCATTCATTTAGCAAGTGAATGAAAAACATTCAAAATGGGGATTGCATTACAAATTACAAGGATATATACATGTACGTTGATTTGGTATTCATTTTCAGTGGACCTCTGAGAGCATGTAAGCACACAACAGTGCAGCACGTCCTATATTATAAATATATGCATTTTCATTCAGTAAAATCATACGTTTTACTATCGGAAAAGGACAACATATAAACATAGTTCATATAATAAGTTCAATGCGTTTGGGACAGTCCATTTTGCATATGACATGCATAGCAGTTGTATAGCCTTTTTGGGGGTACATGACTTTTAAAGGTTTTATACAGGACCATCTTTTCTCTACATTGTCTCCAAAGATCCGTTTGAATCACAAAAAAATGTCTAACCTGTGCTCATCTGTTATGACTCTTCTGCCTGTACATGGTACAGATGGATACTATGCTGCATAGTTGAAATCAGATGGATCATACAACAACCTGTATTTCGGTAATGGTTGCAGGTTGAAACAAAACAATATACAGGAAACGCATACATTAAAGTCTGAGCCAAAATAAAAAAACAGAAAAATCGGACATAACTTACAGTCAGTAGGCTTAAGACATTAAAGGCTTATAAATATTTTTCATATTAAAATAGTGCTAGAGAGATTATTTATACACTTTAAAGCTGAAGTTATAGGTATGGCACTTTTTTTTTTTAATGAATGCAAAGCGTTTTCTGCTTGGGCAAAATGGAGAGGCCAGGAGGTGAAATCACATTGAGCAAAGGGTTCTGTGAATGTTGAGTGAACAACCTCCTCTGTTCAGTATGCAGCAGGGTAGCCACTTGGCACAGGACCTGGAAGGTAGCGGCGATCACTGTAGAAATGGTGCCTACTACAGTGATTTCCAGCTTCCACAGGGATTTGATACCTATGGCACATACAGTATATATTTACATTGATCCAAGGTGGACCAATGTAACTATGGCAAAATTGCTACACTTAAACTGCAGCTTTAAGAAAGGTGGTTTTCTAAAGGAGAGTACTTTCTAAGCAGGTGCAATGCAAGGATAGGTTAGAATTTTGGCACCTATTCATGTTGCCTTAATAATTAGTTGTGCATATAGAGTTAGGACAGAGATATTATTAATGTGCCAACAAACACATGGACAATGGTGTGCCAACAAACACACCATTGTCACTATGTAAATAATAAAAAAGAACAGTGAAGTGTACTTTGAAAGGGAGGAGAGGGTCATCACAAATGTCATGTGTCGAAGATTTTATTATATTTTCTTCGTATTTTTTAATATCTGCTGCATACTATTCATAAAAGATTTTGTTAGTATTCTGCATATGCAGTATGGTTGCTTTCAAAATTTTCATAATTTACCAGCTTTTTTTCTTAAAAATAATCATTAGGGCTACAGTTGTTTTCCATGTGTATAGTTTTGACTTTCATTCTGCGTACACACGAGCGGAATTTCCGTCGGAAAAATCTTGGATGGTTTTTCCAACGGAATTCCGCTCAAGCTTGGCTTGCATACACACGGTCATACAAAAGTTTGCTGAACTTTCGACCGCCAAGAACGCGGTGACTTACAACACTACAAGCCGAGAAAATGAAGTTCAATGCTTCCGAGCATGCATCGAATTGTTTCCGAGCATGCGTAGGAATTTTGCGCTTCGGAATTGATACAGACAAATGGAATTTCTGATCGGAACTTTTTCCGACCGAAAAATTGAGAACATGCTCTCAATCTTTTGCTGGCTGAAATTCC
Source organism: Lithobates sylvaticus (assembly GCA_028564925.1). NCBI lineage: Eukaryota > Metazoa > Chordata > Amphibia > Anura > Ranidae > Lithobates > Lithobates sylvaticus. Next base: position 236,044,495 of record CM053028.1, on the reverse strand, counting down.
GCCCGCAAAAGTCCAATGGAGCATACACACGGTTGCATTTTCAGACCAAAAGCTCTCATCGGACTTTTGCCGGCGGAATTTCCGCTCGTGTGTACGGGGCATTACACCCTAACCACTTCAGCCTCGGAAGATTTTACCCCCTTCCTGACCAGAGCACTTTTTACAATTTGGCACTGCGTCGTTTTTAACTGACAATTGCGCGGTCTTTCAACGCTATACCGAAACTTAATTTGCGTCTTTTTTTCCCCCACAAATAGATCTTTCTTTCGGTGGTATTTGATCACCTCTGCAGTTTTATTTTTTGCGCTATAAACAAAAAAAGAGCGTAGATTTTGAAAAAAAAAATATTTTTTTTTTGCTATAATAAATATCCCCCAATTAAAAAAAAAAAAAAAAAAATTCTTCATTAGTGTAGGCCAATATATATTCTTCTACATATTTTTGGTAAACAAAATCACAATAAGCGTATATTGATTGGTTTGCGCAAAAGTTATAGTACAAAACGATAGAAAGGTGCAGCGCAATAAATAAAGTTCATAAGCTGGTTGAAATGCAGGATGATGTTGTAGATAAACACCCGGTGATAGATGCAATCTTGTACTAAATCATCTCAGTGACAGGTCCTCCACCATAAGAAATGGATACTCTTACCAGGTGTGTTGGACCACTGAATGAACAAATGGTCATAAGCGCAAGTTCCCACATATGGGGTGAAGATGGTGCGCCAATCCGGCGTAATGACAACCAGGGATCAATCATATGAATAAAAAAAGAAGGAACGATCTCAGTGCAGACTGTATGGATCGTAATTTAAAAATGAAGTGGCTAAAATGCCGGTATACAAGCAGATGTAAGGCATACATGCCTGGTAAAACGCGGCAACATAAATCATAAAAAAACGCGGTATGAGAACCGCAATCTGAGTTCAGATGGAACGCGGGTGATGACCATGAGCAGTAGCTCCTCCCCTGTACGTACGTTACGTCCGGAACGGACTTCGTCAGTGGTGGTGCAAAAGTTATAGTGTCTACAAACTATGGGAAAGATTTATGGCATTTTTTTATTATTTTTTTTTTTTTTTACTAGTAATGGCGTTGATCTGTGATTTTTAGCATTACTGCAACATTGCGACGGACAGATCGGAGACTTTTGACACTTTTTTTGGGACCATTGGCATTTATACAGCGATCAGTGCTATAATGGCAGGGAAGAGGTTAACACTAGGGGACAATCAAGGGGTTAATTGTGTGTTCTAACTGTATGGGGATAGGATTGACTAGGAAAGGAGACATATCGTTTTTCCTACTTAGTAGGAACAAACGATATGGCTCCTCTTCTCTGACAGCACAGGGATTTGTGTGTTTACACATACAAATCACAGTGCTGGCGCTCGTGTACGCAATCGCGCATGGCCGGTGGCGATTTTGCCCGCCGGCCACGTGCATTGGGTCCCCCGCCGCGCAGCGCTCTGTGGCCAAAAAAGGGTAGGATGTACCCATACAGGATTTGGCCCAGGGGAGCCATTCTGCCGCAGTATATCTGCGTGAGACGGTCGGGAACCGCCTAAGATGTGAATGATGGGATCTGCGATACACTAAATACCTTCAATGTGTTGAAAAACTCCAAAGTGGGTTTTAATTAAGGACTGTGCAAAGTAAATGTAATGTAATCATTACGCGTCCTGTCCATTCTGAGAAAACATTGAACAGCAGTACTGTTAATAGACCACTTCCAGTCTCTGGATATTACTTTTGTTCAAGTGAAATATGTGGAAGCACCAGAAATCATCTGTAAACAGTACTGTAGTGTTTTCAGGGTCAAGAAATACAGCACTGAGGTAAAAGTACAGTGCCTTAAAGTATTCATACCCCTTGAAATTTTGCTATGTTACAACCAAAAACATAAATGTATTTTATTGGGATTTTATGTGCTAGACCAACAAAAAGTGGCACATAATTGTGAAGTGGAAAGAAAATGATTAATGGTTTTCCAAATCTTTTACAAATAAATATGTGAAAAGTGTGGCGTGCATTTGTATTCAGCCCTCCTGAGTCCATACTTTGTAGAACCACCTTTTTGTTGCAATTACAGCTGCAAGTCTTTTTGGTTATGTCTCTACCAGCTTTGTACATCTAGAGAGTGACATTTTTGGGGATTCTTTGAAAAATAGGTCAAGCTCTGTCAGATTGGATGGAGAGCCACAGATTCTCAATTGGATTTAGGTCTGGACTTTGACTGGGCCATTCTAACACATGAATATGCTTTGATCTAAACCATTCCATTGTAGCTCTGGCTGTATGTTTAGGGTCGTTGTCCTGCTGGAAGGTGAACCTCCGTTCCAATCTCAAGTCTTTTGCAGACTCTATGTTTTTAATTTTTCCGACGGAAAACCTATCTATCGGATCTTCCGTGGTGTTATTGACCCTCGAAATTTGGTGTGACCATGTGTAGGCAAGACAGTTGGAGCGAAATTCCGTCGGAATTCCGACGGGAAAACCATCAGAGCTTTTTCCGACGAGAATTCCGACCGTGTGTACGCGGCATAGCAGTTTTTCTTCTAATTTTGCCCTGTATTTGGCTCCATCCATCTTCCCATCAACTCTGACCAGCTTCCCTGTCCCTGTAGAAGAAACCTCTACAACATGATGCTGCCACCACCATGGTTTGGATCATGTGTTCAGGGTGATGTGCAATGTTAGTTTTCCGGCTCACATAGCATTTTGCTTTTAGCTCAAAAAGTTACATTTTGGGCTCATCTGACAGAAAACCTTCTTCCACATGTTTTCTGTGTCCCCCACATTGCTTCTTGCAAACTGCAAACGTGACTTCTTATGGCTTATTTTCAACAATGGCTTTCTTCTTGCCACTCTTCCATAAAGGCCAGATTTGTGGAGTGCACGACTAATAGTTGTCCTGTGGACAGATTCTCCCACCTCAGCTGTGGATCTCTGCAGCTCCTCAAGAGTTACCATGGGCCTCTTGGCTGTTTCTTTGGTTAATGCTCTCCATGCCCAGCCTGTCAGTTTAGTTGGACAGCCATGTCTTGGTAGGTTTTCAGTTGTGCCATTCTCTTTCCATTTTCGGATGATGGATTGAACAGTGCTCTGTGAGATGTTCAAAGCTTTGGATATTTTTTTATAACCTAACCCTGCTTTAAACTTTTCCACAACTTTATCCCTGACCTATCTGGTGTGTTCCTTGGCCTTCATGATGCTGTTTGCTCACTAAGGTTCTCTAACAAACTCCTGAGGGCTTCACAGAACAGCTGTATTTATACTGTGATTAAATTACACACAGGTGGACTCTATGTACTAAGTAGATGACCTCTGAAGGCAATTGGTTGCACTAGATTTTAATTAGGGGGTATCAGAGTAAAGGGGGCTGAATTCAAATGTGCACCACACTTTTCAGATATTTATTTGTAAAAAAAAATTGAAAACCATTTATCATTTTCCTTTCACTACACAATTATGTGCCACTTTGTGTTGATCTATCAGATAAAATCCCAATAAAATACATTTACATTTTTGGTTGTAACATGATAAAATGTGGAGAATTTCAAGGGGTATGAATACTTTTTCAAGGCACTGTAATTAACACATTATACTTACCTCTTGAGTTCCTTTCCTAGCATCATTCCTGGATTTTCTTTTTTAATGATATTGAAACGTTTGGTAAAAATCTAGAGGAAACTGTAAATCATGGCTTAATTGTTAAAATATTATACAGAACTAAAAAAACTGCCAGGATAAAAAACAAGTGCAGGTGGTAACAAAAGGGTATAGTTGTAAGCAGTACTAAATTGTGCACTGCACACTGATATGCAAATTGAGGGAGACCATGCCCAGCAGGGAATGCCCCATACAAATACATATACCAAAAAAAGCCACCAACAGTAGGTACTCCCAGGTGCCTGCTGTCAGTTTTTCTTCTTTTTTGGTGTACTCAGGTACCCTCAAAAACCAAGGTGATCTGTAATCCAACTAGCTACTGCTGTCCATGGCTCTAGCTCCTACCCAATTGCTTCTATGTTACTGTGAGTTAGGTCAACCAGCAGAAATGGTCCAGTGGGCAGGTAGGGGGGTGAAGGCCAAAGCCAGGAACCTTGGAAGCTGGTTGCATTGCAAACAGTGCTTTCTAAAGGGAAGAAAAAACAAAAGAAAAGGCGCCTCTGGGTGTAGTTTTAAAAGAAAATTTAATCGTATAAAACAGGAGAATGCAGGCAACTCACATTTTAGTGGTTAGAGGTAGGCATGGGTTAAAGTAGTCCAGAGAGTGGGGATCATCAGATCGGTCTATACATCCAGCTGGCAGAGACGCTGTTGTGTCCAGGGAGCTGCTTGGAGAGAAGCGATGATCGTGGAGACAGAGCGAGAGATGGAGTGCAGTCGGGGGATGATGACTCCCCCGATGACGCTCACGAAACCGGTCACATGCCAGTTGAGATTGAGTTCGCAGTTCACTAATCGGCTGGCTACAGGAACTGCACATGCGCAGTTCTTAGTTGTCGACAAGGATTTTTTTAAAGTGTTTTTCCACCAGCTACTCGCAAGTTGTGGCCCGGTAGGTTTGTGTAAGGGGGCACTCACGAAGAGGATGTAAGGGGCACTAAGGGAGCACTCTGTAGGTACTTAGTACCCCCAGAGTGCCCCCTTGCATGCTCCAGAGTGCACTCTGGAGGCACTGATGTAAAAAGGCACTTTGGAGAATGTAAGGGGGCTCTGATGTAAGGTGGCACTTTGGGGTGGAGGGAATGCTGAGGATTTTGATATAAGAGAGGACTCACATCCTTGTGTTGCACTCTGTTTTGTTTATTACTTACTACTGACCCCTGCACTCTATATATTATGACGTACTCTATATTGACCTGACAAAAGGTGTCCATTGTCTCAACAGTTGCTAGTTTTAATGAATTCCTCTCCCTGCCGCCACCTCCCATTCCTTTAAGTGGATTTAAATGCCAGGAAGTGGACATTCTGATCTTGTGACCACTACAATTGGTAGTCACAGTGGTTACATGATTGGAAAGCTCCCAGTCGCAAGTTTGGATTGGGAGCTTTCCTGTACTCATTGTATTACTGTTCTGGGAGCGTGCAGGGAGCACGCTCTCAATACAGTAAAGTGTTTACCCATGGCCGTATGTATGCAGCCAATCTGTGTTAAAGTCCATCTGCTGAGAGGCCGCATATATGCACCAGGTCAGAGGGAAGTGGTTGAGGAAGACTCAGGACAAAAATATAATTTTTGTGTGCATAAAAAGATATGTACTAGAAGCATTAAATTACATTTAAAGAATTGTTTCTTTGCCCTAATGTTTATTTGTGTCTGTTTTGGTGCAGTAATTAGTATTTTGTGGGTAGACCCTATAACTTTCACACAGTCTAAATAATAAATCGCTATAAGATCCTATCCCAATAGTATCATACCTGGACATCCTCCATAGATATTTTCCAAATGTTTTGATGCTGGCGGTGCCGGAAGGAGCGAGGGACACTACTACATATCTTCTGGTCATGTCCTAGCATCGATTACTATTGGAAACAGGTCCGAAGGATCACTCAAAAATTCTGTGAACTTGAGATTCAAGACCCAATTTGTTTCCTTCTGCATGAATCTAAAACATTGGGTAAGACGCATAAAAAAAATTATTATGTGCCACCTTTTGAATGTTGCTAAATCTTGTATCCCCCTCACCTGGAAGTAGATCTGATCACCTTTTAGTGGGATTATGGTTTAGAAGGGTGGAGGAAGTGAATAGATTATAAGATCTGGTTTGGACAACTAGGCAGAAGCGAGAGATATATGATAAAATCTTGACTCCATGGAACCATTATATTAACTCAGAGGAGGGAAGTAACCTTATTGATGGGAGTCCTATTGGCTGAGGATAGAGGAGGGGAGGGGAGGAGGGTAGGTTTCTTTTTTTTCCTTTTTTTTCTTTCTCTCTCTTTCTTTTTTTTGGGGGGGTTTTTCCCTCTGAGGAAGAAAAAAGGAAGCGGGAAGGGAGGAGGAGGCTCAGAATTCCTATTACTATATAGAAGGGGGTGAAACTCTAGATTAGGAAACTGGAATTACGTTACACGTGTTCAAGAGTTAACGACCGAGAAAGTGAAAATACCCAGATTAATATGTTGATATGGAAGAATGTATATTGTTAAAAAACTTAGCTCTACCCTGTAGGATAGGAACAAATAGCTATTATTACTAAGATATGTATGTTATAATGTTTGGAGCCTTTATTTTTTCCCCTTTAACCACATCCCGCCCAAGGTACGTCCAAGGATGTCCTTGACTTTGCAGGGGTATATCTGAATAATGCCTGCAGCTACAGACATCATTCAGATATCTTCTTTTAGTGCCGCCGATTCCTTACACTATAAGAATGATCATAGCAGCTGTTCCACCGCTTGATCTTTCTCACAGGCGGCGGGAGAGGACGCCCCCCCCTCCCACCGCCCTCTGCCCTTTTATGGAAAGGGCCAGGGATTTATTTCT